>PVJH01004007.1:0-132305 GCA_004026705.1 Nesogale talazaci
CAAGGCTGTATCATCTGCACATCATTCATTGCTGAAAAACGCAATCTGTTTCCTCTGATTATTTGGTCAATAGATAGATTGAACATGTATTGTCAGAAGATATCACCCTGATGCACATTTTTCCTGATCTTAAACCCAACAACATTTCCTTATTCTGTGACAGCTACTGCCTCTTGATCTGTGCAGTTTTCCCAGGAGCATAGTCAAGTGTTCTTGAATTCCCATTGTGGGGATGGGGGTGGGGGAGGATGTGTTCTACTGATTGTTAGCTATGTGAATGTGGAATGAAGTCCCCCGAAGAGGGAGGCAGCCCTGTCAGTGGGATGAGGCTTACTGAGGGGACAGGCAGTGCAAGAGAGAAGAGAGGACGTATTCAAGTCAGGGCAAACCTAAGTACATATCTGTTGAGGGGAGGAGTGGGAGGGCTGACCCCATTAGGTAGGGGAGGAAAGTCTGAAGATGCCTGTGGGATAATTAGGTAGGGAGGGTCTTTAGCGGCATCCAGCTAGAACCCAGGCCAGATGCCACAGAACACTGGGAAACTGAATCCTGGATCTCTGGGTTGCGCCTCACACTATCGAGGATGAATTGGTGAGACCCTGGTTGAGAACTCCACTGCGTGAACTGGAATCTACCCCAGACACGCTTGTAACCGGAGGACTTAGCTGGAAAACACATGATGTCTAAGGTAGAAGAAGATGACGGGACCAAGAGCGGAGTACTGTTGCTTAGTAAATAAACGTCGTGGTACATCAACACCCTAAATGTTAGATTCAGATGCATATTATCCTGGAAATCTTGTGATGGCCATTCTGTTATATTCTGCTTATGCTGGTTTATATTAGGATGTATCTCAGAGGTAGGTCACCATTGGGCCTCACCCTCTCAAAATTTAGTTATGTGTTACCTGATTGTTCAGTAAATGAAACCCATGGATGTTCCGTTTATAGACAAAGAATCTATAGCAGAAGTTTGGGAAAAGGAGTTACAGAGGGCTGGTGTAGATATAAGGAGATGGTGTTAAGAAAGCCTAGAAGGAAAAGCATGCAAGAAGGAACACATGTATGGCTATGGCAAAAATCCCACAATTGTGTTTGAGGTGATTGAATTATTGAAGGCTATGACATATGTTTTGGCTTCCAAGTTACAGCAAATTAAAAGGAAATCATAATAAAAAGGCACAGATCCAGGAATGGATTTGGGGCTCACACTGAATCCTAGCTCCAACTTAAGAACAATTAGTTCTTATGTAATGACCCTGCTTGAAAATCACCTTCATAAAATGATCTCTGAATTAAGGTTGCTAAAGCAAAATGTGGTGATCAAAAACCCCAAAACAAAACAGGTGGTCCCCTGCTAGTAACTGGAACAGTGTCTGGGGTCTTAAAGGCTTGCATTCAATCAAGAAGCCAACTAAGTCCACACAGAAGATGCGCACCAGCTCGTGTCATCCAAAGATGACAAGTACAAACCTCAAATATGGTGAAAAGAAAGACAGCAGAGCAAAAGTCATGAGTACCGAATTATGCAGAGCTTTGTGGGAAGGTGAGAGCCCCAAACCCATCTTCAAAGTGTCTGGTCGGACTGAATCACTGGCAGATCTGCTATAGCCAGAGGCAAGACGGGCAATCAGCCTTTCTGCCAGGCACTGTTGTAATCCTCTTTGTGCTGGATGGAAGCAGGCACTTGGCAACTAGGCCTCCCTGGACTCGACTTCAATTTGTCCTGGATGCAATGATCTCTTACTGGTTCCATGACTGGACTTTCTTCCTTGGGTTTTTAATATTTCTTGTGGGGGGTGTCTTTTCCTTCTTACTCATTATTAGTATTTTTGTCTGTATATGCTTTTGTTTTTACCTTTGGTGGGATTTTGTTTGTTATTGTTTTCCATTTGGTCTCACATCTGTGAACAAATCACAGGAGGAAGGGAAGCATAATGATAGTAGTGGATACATGGGGATATGGAGACTATAGGTGTGGGGCAGGGCAGATAAGGAAGGAAAGGAATTTTGGGAGTAACTAATGAAGACAGGAGGGGAGAGGTAAATTACTTGTGAATTAAATTGCCAGAAAAATATAAAATGTAAAAGAAAGCACTCAACTAGTTCTATTTCATTCTACTAGACAAATAATATACAATTAGAATTTGGTTTGCAAGTACTAGGGCCAGGAATAGTTTTTAAAGGTTAAAAACATTTGTATAATGGCCATCTACTAGGATTTAACATATAGAAAATAAGGAAATATTTTTCCTATCCAATGAAAACAAAATGTGATTCTTTTCTAAAGGTTGTTTAAGAATAAAAACCAACAAGTGCCAATACTCATATTTCTCAGCTTCCTTATGCCCTTCTTAATTTCAAATTCTCTATAAACTGCCGCATGTCATTCCACTCAATTATGCCATCAACATTCTTTATCTTGCGAGAGCATAATCTTTTTCATAGCCACCCAAGTCAGAATCCACCAACATGAAAAGTTTCCCTCTGTATTTCTCATAATCATTTTTGTCCTTCAGTACCCTTGGCATCACATCCCTACGTAGTCTGTTGTAAACAAAGAATCATTAACCTACTCATGGCTCATTTTCCCAAGCTCTCAGGAATTACAGGTAAAAAATAAATTTTTCTAAAGTACAATTACTTTAACTTTAGCTTCTATTGTAAATTCAGAAATAGTTCTCAAAGTTGTAAGATCGTGTTCCAACTCTTATTTTCATGTTTCTTCTCCTCTTGTTCTCTTGTTAATATATAAAGAAATCATGCATGTGAATTATACTAAATATGTTAATGTGCTCATTCAGTACAAGACAGTTAACAAATGAGCAAAAATAGTTTTTAGCTAGGTGGGTAGCTTATGAACTACTACCTTTAGGATTATGTGATTCCTATATAAATCCCAAATCTATTTAATTATTTTCCTTACCTGATAAAATAAACTATTAGCATCTCCACAAGTCTTCCTCATCAGAATAAATAATTCACTTCTCTGCTACCCTAATCCTTCCCTCAAAGGGTCCTATCTAATTCAGGTGTTGTTAGTATATTTAGCTGTTATGAAGCTAATTCTGTCTCATTGCAACACAATATATTACAGAGTAAAAACTTTCCTTTGGGTCTTTTTTATCTCAACTATGTACCTGTTTTACCCTTTCTAAATAAAAGTTTCAAAAATTTTGCCACCATATGATATTCACTTTAGTACACATCAATTTAAAAATAATACAAGAGTCATTAAGTAAATATAAGTGGATTAAGTTAAATACAATATTAGAAAATATATTCTATATCTATATTTTTTAGAAAAATATAGCCAAATACATGCTTTCTTTCAGTAGTCAATTTCCAATGAGAACTAGTTTTATACCTCCAATCATTCAGATTCTTTAAATCTAGTCAAATAGTTAAAAAAAGTTATATTTAATATTTGGAATTTTTTCTTTAAATATGCAATACCTCAAAATTAGGTTTTAAAATACCTTCATTTAATAATGACTACATTTCTAAGCCTGCAGGCTGCTTTTCCAGATGCAGCTTCTGGTTTGCCTAATTCATATTGTATAAGCACAAAATTATAAAAATGCATTGTTTTTTAATGAGTAGCGGATTGGTCCCACAGAGTAGTACTCATTCTTGTAATCTAAATGCTGACATGCTTTTAAGAGAGAACATGTAATGCATTCCAAACTTTGGATTTTACTATTTTCCAAAAATAGCTTTAAAAATAACTTTTACTAAAAGTATCTCACATTCTGTATGAAAAACTGATCAACTGAGCCCTGAAGGTATATTTTACCCTTTTAATGTACAGTTTTTAGTGTTACTCTATTTTTTACAATGCTAAAATAATGATTAGAGATTTGCATTTGAACCCTCACTGTCTCCCTTTGTAATAAACAATGTATAACAAAAAAATCTTTCCGTAAGTTTCCAGAAAAAAATATTAATTTATAGACTGCAACAGTGGGAAATGAAAAACCAGAGAACAGGAGGAGAATTTGTCCAGAGGTAGCAAATTCGGAATGAATTTTATTAACACTAAAAAATTCTGTCAGAGTTTTGCTGTTTATACTGGCTTCCCCTCGTGAAGAGAACTTTGTATGTGATTTGCTGTTGTCATCAGGTTTCTTAAGCCCTGCGGGGAAATTAATAAGTTATTAGAGGATTCTATTGCAATATTTGATTCCAGTGTTGTGTTTTAAGATGAGCTGTAAGACTAAGTATTTCCATGGGTTTCAGGTTTCTTTCATTCCAGAGAGGGAGTTGAAGCTTCTCCTCAGGGCATTTGAAGTTAGAACTAAAATTTATGCAAAAAACTTTTTCTCCAGGTTTATTTTGCCACAGTTCTATTTTCCATTCTTTGTCATTCTACTCCAAATGAACTTCTGGGCAGCTTCCTGTATGGTCACAATTAAGTTCTAAGTAATACAATAATATTTCTTTTGTTGTTGTTGTTGTTGCTTTTGTTTTTGGGGTATCACTGCTCTCTGGTTGTGGGAGTAGGAGGCCCAGCCTTGCTGCTGGATTTGAACCTCCAACCCAATGGGCTGCAGTCCTGCACACAACCACTATGCCACCAGGGCTCAGCCCCTTACTACAATAATATTTCTTACATCTGGTCTATTGTATCCAGCCTGAAGAAGACTAGTATTTAACTAATGTATTTCCAAAAATATTTTCTTAAATGTCACTTGTTAGTGTAAAATTTTATTTGGTATAGTCAAGGAGAAAAAAAAGGAATTTTTCTGAAATACAATTTCAAGTTTACAAATAGGTTTTCTTTTATTCTTTGACATATATTTCTTTATTTAGATATGAAAATGCTTGGTCTTCAAAGTTTTGCTTTCTTTGTTACCTGGTAAGTTATGTGTTGCTATAAAATGTTAGGTGTGGTTTGAAACCAGAAACTTGAATTGTGGACCACATATAATTACACAAACACATATATATGCATATATTACACTTATTTTATTATCTTATTGAATCTTTATTTCATTATTTACAAACCCAGACAAAATCTACTGGTATCAAATTAGTCAAGACTAGGAGAGAGCAGGTAGGGTAGAGTTGAACTGCTCTTTTGTGTTTCTGACACTTTAATCTTGACTGGAGCACACAGCTTCATTTGTCTTCTGAGGAGCAACTGGACAGGTGAGCTTCAACTGCCAACTTTACAATGAACAAAATCCCCTGATCCACCACAGTTCCTTATGTTAGCCAGAAAACCAAACTTACTGACATCCAATTGAAGAGGGTTTTTGCTCCCTTCTTTATCTGTAGTTGTTAATTTTTTTTTTTTTTTATCAAAAGGACATGCACGCTGTTTTACCAATCTCAGAGTATGGGAAATGAGAGGTCACCAAATTCTTGGTCACATGATAAAATAAGGAGGACTGGAAACACTGCCAGATGAAGATAAAAAAATTTCAGCTTTCAGTACATATTGCAACACAATGTAGAGAAGACCAAAATTCTCACAACTGGACAAATAGGTAGCAGAATTTTCACAAGTGGGCCAATAGGCAGCATCATGATAAATGGAGAAAAAGTTGAAGTTGCCTAGAATTGTGTCTTGTTTGGATCCACAAGCAATGCTGATGGAGCAGCAGTCTAGAGATCAAATGTTGTATTGCTCTGGGAAAATCTGCTGCATGGTAGAATGCTGAAAAGAAAGTATATTACTTTAAGATTGAAGGTGTCTCTTATCCAAGCCATGGCACTTTCAGTTGCCTCATATTCAAGTGAAAGATGGTCATTGAATAAGGAAGACTACAGAAGAACGGATGCAGCTGAATTGTGGGGATGATGAAGAATATTGAAAGTACCACAGACGGCCAAAAGGTTTAGCAACTCTCTCTTGAGTTACAGTTTTAAAGACAAGATGGAAATACTTCACCTCATTTAATTAGGACATGTCGGGATAGACCGGAAAGAAACATCATGCTTGGTAAAGTGAAGGGACAGGGTAAAAAGGTCACCCCTAAACAAGTGTGTGCAGCAATAGGCTCAAGCACAGGAACAATCATGAGGTTAGCACAGGACCGAACAGTGTGCACTTCTGTTGTGGATGGGGTCACTATGCACGGGAAATGATTCATGGAGCCTAACAACTGCAACAAGATAGAGGTCATGTGAGTTGTATGGTAAATTACTTGTGCTGTAGTGAATTATGTCACATAGGTCTGCTTGTAATAACTTTTGTAATTCTCACAAAGGGGCTGAGTAGAATCATGAAGAAATTGAAGAATTTTATCAATGTATTCTGTCTGAAATTTATAAAGCATGCAATCATGATGCATTGATAATTACTGGCTTTTGGAATGTAAAATTTGTAAACAAAGAGAAAGGAACAGTAGATGGAGACTCCTGTTGGTGATAGAAACTAAGAGGGGAATTGAGAGAATTTTGCAAAACCAATGACTTTTTATAGAAAATAGCTTCTTACAGTTTCAAAAAGTTTACTCTACATATGGATTTCTCCAGATGGAAGGCATAGAAATAAAATTTTTTAGATCTGTGGGAAGAAATGATGGAACAACACAATATTATTAGCTCAGACCAGGGTATGGGGAGATTATGAAATACGCCATTAATGGATTATATATAAGTTCAGGTTGAGATAGAAAAAAGTTAAAATGTATTCTTGGGATCCAAAACACAGCATGTTATATATCCCACCTGAATTTTGAAACTATTTCAAGAACTTACTGAATGACAGCACTGAACCCTAGTGACAGCAGACCTAATATGCTGTGAAATGACAGCAAGAATACACACGGAGAAAGACGAGTCCACCAAAAAGACAAGGGACAGAAAGAAGATCAAAATGGATGTCAGAAGAGACTCCTAAGCTTGTTATTGATTATAGAGTAGGCAATTGGAAGACATGATGAAGTCAAGGAGCTTGTGATAGGTAGGTCTAGTTTGCCAAGTTGGCCAAAAGGAACATGTGGGATTGATCAGGTTACAGTTTGATTGGAGCGAAACGAGATAAATAGCTCTTCAAGGCCTGCCCTGACTCTCTTACTCAGGGGATTAGACCAATGTGCTGCTGATTTAGCTAGTTCTCTGCACCATCCCATATGCTACAATACCTGTGAGCCAAGCCAACTCACGGATTGTGGATCATGTCTCTAGAATTCAGGAGTCCTCAAACATTTTTAAACAATGGCCTGCCCCTAAGATGGTTGGAGGGTCAGATTATAGTTGGAAAAAAACTATGAACAAATTCACTGGGGGCCCAGGAGTCGGCTGCTAAGCAGGAGAGTAGTGGCAGCAAAAACACCCAGCAAGTTGGATAAATGTCCTTGGGGGACAGCATGTGGCTTGCAGGCCTTAGTTTGATGGCCTCTAAGTCTGGAACTTAAGGCTCCTTTGAGACCTGGTTTGCCACACTGCTGATGCATATATGATTTGAGCTTGGTGCTGGTGGATCCTGTAACATATTAATGCTTGAGTTTGATAGCCCATCTGACCTGCTTTGCCAATTTCCCAAGCTACAAACTGTTACTAATCCTCCCTGCTGTTTACTGCCTGCAAGCACACTCTGACTGCCTTGCCTGAGGGAGTCTTGACCGGCTGTTTCCTTGACCTTGGATCCGGCAGCCCTTCAGCACATGAGTCAGAAGGACTTTTAGTATATTAAGTGGTCCATAAGAGTGAGTTGAATTGAGCCATTTGTGTGGACTAATTAGCGATTATATACCTTCTCATATATATTATGAATATATATGTGTATATATATATTCATAAGTGCCCTGGTTTTGTTTCTCTAAAGAAAACCCTGCTTAATGCAGATCTGAACAAAAATTCCAAAAGCAGTTCAAGAAGACAAGTAAAGCATTATAAATAAATGTGCAGAGACCTAGAGTTAATTAACCAAAAAGGAGGAACAGACTCAGGACACCTAAAACAAAAAATTCAAGAAAATTCAAGCCTTGAGTTGTATGATCAAATAGTCATATGGGAAAAATATTGAATAGTGCATGAAGCATTATAAGTACATGAGAAGAATACACAGCCACTGTACCAAAAGAATTAGTTGATTGATTCAAACATTTCCAGAGGTAGAATATAATCGAGAACAGGTGCTACTGAAGGAAAAAGTCAAAGATACACTGAAGGCATTAGACAAAAGCAGCGGTTCAGGATTTCCTGGAATTCCAATTGAAATATTTCAAAAAAACTGATGATGCTCTGAATATATGAACTCATCTACAGGGAGGCATTTGGAAGACTGTAAAAGACCCTAATTTGTATTCATTGCAAAGAAAGATGAAACAACAGACTATGCAAATAATTGAGCAATATCATTAATTCAACATGTAAGTTAAACTTTCTGAAGATCATCCAGAACTTGTAGAAGTATTTTAACAGACTTGCTATAAATTCATATTGAATTCAGAAGAGTATATGGAGCGAGGGATATCATTGCTGGTGTCAGATGAATCTTAGTTTAAAGCAGAGGATACCAGGAAGGTGTTTACTTTTATGATTGACTATGAAATGACATTTGACTCTTTGGATTTTAACCAAGGTGGATATCTTTGAGAACAATGGGGATTCCAAAGCACTACATTGTGCTCATGTTCAACCTGTAAATGCATTGAGACAGTTGTAACAAGAGAAGAATTAAAGAATGCATATTTTAAAATTAAAAAAGGTGTGCATCGGGGTTGTATTTTCTCACTATATATATTTTTTTTTTCTCACTATATATATATATATATTCAATCTACAAACAGAGCAAGTAGTTGGAGAATGCATATTATATGAAGAAGATTGTGTTATCAGTAGTGGAGGAAGGATTATTAGCATCTTGTCACATCTTGACACATCTTGACAGCATCTTGACACAACCTTGGTTGCTGTATGTGAGGAAATGTCAAAGCACCTGCTGATGGAGATCAAGGATTACAAACTTCAGTATGGATCAAAATTCAATATAAAACATCCTCACAATTGGACCAAGAGGTAGCATCATGATAAAAGGAGATTGAATTTGTGAAGGACTTGTTTGTGTGGGTGCAAGCAATGCTCTTGAAAGCAACAGTGGAGAGATCAAATGACACACTGCATTAAGAAAGTCTACTGCACAAGATCTCTTTGAAGTTTTAGTTTGAGGACTAGGGTACCCCTGACACAAGCCATTATATTTATTTTAGTTTTAAACCTAAATTTTTATTTTTTCATTTTGAGTGATTATAAATGGAATTATATTTTCAATTACAGGGTCCAAATTTTTGGTCTACTTGTATAAATAAAATGTATTTTTGCATGCTGGTCTTGTAGTCTATGAAATTTCTTTCACCCTCTTATTAGTCACAGGAGAATTATTATAAATGTCTTTGAAGTTTGATATACTTAAACATGTCACTTACAATAAAACAATTCATTTTTTTCCATCTGTAAGAATTTTGCTCACATTTAATATTCTTATTTTATTTAAGTATTACTGTACTATTCTATTATATGTTACATAGCAATAATGACAGATAAAAACTTTGCCTGGTTGCCAACTTTAGGTGCAAAATATTCAGCTTCTAAATATCAAATATGATGCAAAATTATTGTAGGCATTATTTTAAACTGAAGAAATTTTCCTATATCCCCAGGTTGCTGAGATTTTTTGTCATGAATATGCATTATTTTTGTCAACATTCTTTGGTTCAGCTGATAAGAATATCTTTCTGTGTTGTCTATTATTAGAGTACATTGATCCAGACTTGCTTGTCTAAAACAAACAAACAAAAACCCCACAAGGTGAGAATATGTAAATAAATTGTATATATTGTTGAATTATGCTAGCATTTTAAAGAGATTATTAGTTTATATAATTAAGCCTATTGCTTTCTACTTTTTTATTAAATTTTTTTCTTACACATTTATTCTCTTTCGGGTAGAAGGATAATATCAACTTTGCAAAATAAATTAAGAAGAATACTCTTGCTTTCTCTTTTTGGAAAAACATGGTGTAAAACTGGTTATCCATTCTGTCAGAAACTTGGATTTATTTTCCAATGTGACTATTCATATCTAGAGGGTTTATTTTCTATTTTCAGATTTTTCAAATATGCATTCATGTTACTTAATAGCTCATAGGCTATTTGTATTTGGCTGAATTGTGATAGATGATGCATTTCCATGAAACCTATTTATTTTAAATTTAAATTTTATTATGTCTACAGTTGCTTATGGAAGTATCTTATTATGCTTTTCTTGATGATGTCTCTAGTTACTGTAGTGATTGCCTGTTTTTTGTCTATTATCATAATTTGTCCCTTTCTTTTTTCATTTCTCACTCACGATGCAGGTTTGCCTCTTATATTGATCTTTTAATTATTTTAATTGGTAAAAATCAAAAGAAAACACTAAGTTAAAAGTCTAATCAAATTTATGCAATTTTAATTCCATTGATTTTGCAATTTTTAATTATTTTCAGTTGCGTGGATTCGTGTTACTCATTTTTCCTTCTTTCTGTTTGCTTTCTGCATCTTTTGTTCTAAGATTTTCTAGATTCTTAGGCAAGTTAGATTACTTAATTTGAGATTTTCCATCTTTAGTAGTGTTCTAACTTAATACTATAAATCCTCCTGCTATATTTCTCTAATAGTTTCTGACAAATTTTGATATGCTGAATTTTTATTTTCATAAATTCAATGCAGCATTTTCTTTTTCTATGGGTGTCTACTTCACTCAGGAGTTATGTAGAAGTGTATTATTTTGTTTTCAAGTTCTTAGTTATTTTTATATTTTACGTTTTGATTTCTAGCTTTATTCTAGAAATAACAAAGGTTGTAATACATAAATATAAAAATAAAATGATGAGATAAAGCTTAAGGGATGGCCAAAATTTAATAGTAACTTTAAAGATAACTGACTCTTTTTTTTTAAAGAGGCAATTTATTATTTGGCAGGTGGGAGGGGCGGGCATCACTGCCTCTGGTGGTCATGAGCGCTACTCCTGAGAACCGCCACTGGATTTGAACCTTCATGCCCGCGGGCTCCAGTCCCTCACTCAACCACTTACATCACCTGGACTCAGCCCTTTTTTTTTTTTTCACTTAAATACAATTGTTATAAATTAAGAAACCTAAAAATCTAAATCAGGGTATCAACCATGAAGAAGTTTTTCATGGAGGTAGTAGACCTGCAATTTCTTTCCTTGGTTCTTTGACTTGTCATTAATTTTCACATGATCTCTCCTTCCACACACAAACCTGCCTTCGCTATTCTAATGTATTCTTCTTTTAAAGACCACTAAGCTATTAAATTTAGAAATCCATCTATGTGGCTATGATATCATTAATCTAGCAAAGTAAAAGATCTATTTTAAAACAGGATAATATTCTCAAGCAAATGTGTTAATATTCAGGTACCCTCTTTTGTGGATATAATTCAATCCATAACAGATTAAAACATGTGTATACATATTATACATATAGATTTGTGTGTATATATATATGAAACAAGCACCAGAAATGTCGCTGTTACTGAGCAATCTTTTATTCACGGTGACCCCATTGGACAGAACAAAACTGTCCCTGTGGTTTTACAAGAGTGTAACATTTTTATGGGTATAAAAAGTCTCATCTCTCTACCAAATACCAGCAAATTATTATAAAATTATAAAAGGAGTGTTAAAATCCCATTTAATGGCATGTGAGAAGAAATATATATGTATTAACCAAATGCACACATATTTTTAAATAAACGTACAAACAATTGAAAACTGTAAAAATAAAATACATGGTCTATTTTTAATGAAATTTTACAAGTCTGATGAAAATGCTACATGTTTGTTTGCTGACAACAAACAAATATAGCTAAAACAAATATATGCTTAACCAGAATTCTATACAAAACAGAATTTTCTTTCAACAAGTCCAGACCAAGCATATAAATATAGTCTCAAAATTAATAAAACAAAGCAAAGTGGAAAACCTCGAAGATTGTGTTATTTGCTTTTTCCATTTCAGGGCTTTTACTGGCTTTTTGCCCAGAATCAAAGATTTCTCTTTTAAAAACCTTTGGGTTACTTACAGAATACAATTTGTAAAGGAATACATTGTCTGGAATGCACTAGAAGGAAAAAGTACATTATCTGAATATTCATAATGGGAATGACATTTTATAGAGCTCTAAGGCTCTGATTATATTTCGTGAATAAGTTAATATTGAAGAGTAAATTTGGTAAAAAATAAGACTGCAAAAATAAGTTCAAGTATTACTATTATTACATTGTTCCCTGAAAGTGGCAGTTGTCACTACAGGGGGAAAAATGAAATTATATCTTGTTATTTTGGGATTGGTGATTGTCCCCTCAAATAACAAACAAATGAAAGTACAAAGAGTAAAAGCAAATATATATATATATATATATATATATATATATATATATATGTCTTTGTTCAATTTTGTTGAAAAACATGTCATACTACATTAAAAATTAAGTGGCTTTTTTGTCCCAGAAAAATGTTGATAAAAATTTATTGAAAGAGGAAGGTTTACAGTTCATTGTGGATTGATGTGTCAGTTACTTAAATGGAAGTAATTAACCAATGGAAATAGATACTTGAAGAGGACAGAAGTAACAAGAGATGGATAACCTGGGAATTTAAAGTGTTATATAATTTGGAAAATTGATAAGTAGTTTTCTGTATAAAATTGCAAATTTGACAATTTGAATTTAAATACTTTTATTTCAGAGCATTCAGTACATATGGGTAAATAAAAAAGTATTGAGAAGTTATGAGAATAGTGCCAGTGAATTTTTCTAAAAGTTTACCTTGTAAAAAGAAATTTGGAAAACTTTTTATTAAGTTTTCTGTATCATATACAATGGAGTACACCCCAAAAATTGAATTTATTTTTTTCAGTTATGCATTTATTATTTTTTTTTTTACAAAACAACCTTATCATCTTCAAAGAACTCTCTATTACACTTAACACACTTGTAAAATCTGTATTTCTACTCTTGGAAATAATTTCAAACTTATCTGTTTGGATGACTCACAGATTTTTTTTTAGTTTATTTTTTTCTCCACATCTTCTATGTCAGTGGAATGCTGTTCTTTTCATGTCCCTCTGCTTTCATGGAAACAAAAAGAAGCCACAAAGAGTGAGGAAGTTGTGTGGGGCAAGAGGGGCATGCTGCTTTTTGCCCAAAACTTCCCCACAGAGATGACTACATGAGCAGGTCCATTTTGAAGGTGGCAAAAACAGTTCTGTTTCTACTACAAATAAGGCCTTTTTTGTCCCATCCAGTTACTTACACAAGTTTTTCAGAACCTCTACACAAAAAGCTTGATTATTAACCATCTAACCTGGGGGAATGAACTCCAAACGCACTAAGACAGACATTTTCATTTATTCTGGAAGTTGACAGACATACATAATGAGATGTGTCATCACTTGACCTTTTTGAAATGAGAAAACCACTGATACACTTGATGTTTTCTCCCATAGTGCTGTCCTTGTAAGCTTTGTTCTACTTTAGAGTAAATTAACTTGTGCATTTCATAGTTTACCAACGGTAAATACAAATGATTGATGTGCATATTTATAGCACTGTAATCTAGGCCACATTATTAAATTGCTCAATATGAAAATAAAAAAGATATTGACACTATAATATTTATTTCCTTTACAATTTAATTGTCATTTCAAAAATTCTTTCAATGTGACTGAAAAATTATTTACTTTAAATTGAAAAGGAAACTAAAAGCAGTATGTTACACATTGCTTTTACTTGTTCTTAGAAAAGCACACTCTCTTAAAATAAATGTTTCTAAGAATTTCAAGTAGGAAGTGAAATGACAGTGTGCTATAAATAGCGACAGAAATCCAAAGCTTGGATCCATAAAGCACTATGAGGAGATGGAAATACAACAGATCAGATGGCTTGGTTGAAGTGAAAAGGAAGATGATTTTATCACTTGAGTTTCTGTCTAAAGCATTAGATTTATGTTAAACTTCTGCTTTAAAAGCTGCAGTCATGATTTACTATCTTAAACTTTTATAAATGATTATGTAAATAGACATAGAAATTTTATGTTCACGCTTGAATTCACAGATATATGACATATCTCTGTCTTTACTTTTCAGCAGATACTTAGCGGGGAGAAGTATTATCGTGGGCATTTTTGAAAACATTTATTTTAAAATGTTTGATTCACTTGTGCCTTCCTTTAGTATGCTGAATAATAAACAAAAATATTTCTTTAATTTTATTTGAGAGACATAATAGAATAGCAAGCTCGCACAAGTAGTAATATAAAAATATCAAAAGTTATAAGTATAAATTTGTTAGTGCTTGCTATGTACTAGGAAATGAATGGTAAGTTCTCAGCAGGTGGTCTATATGTTTTGTCAAGTGGGTTCTGTTCTGACTCTCAGAAACATACAGCAGAATAAATGAAACCTGGCCCTCTCCCGCGCTCACACGGGGTCACTGTGTCCCTCCATCTTGTGAGAGGGCCTCCTCAGGTTCACTCAATTTACCAAGCACAATGTACTCATCCAGGGGCTGATCTCTCCTTACAATGTGTCCTTTGTGTTTGAGACAAAGTTGTGTCATTCTTCCTTATAAATTTTAAGAGAGAATTGTCGGCACCTCCAGTGGCTCATGGCACTTTTAATTTTCTTCATCAATTCTCTGCAGTCTTCCTTATTCAATGTCCAACCTTAAAGGGATTATGAAGTGACTGAAAATAATATTGTTTGAGCCAAGTTTGCCTTCGACTTCAAAGTGACAATTTTGCACTTTAACACTTTAAAGAGCTCTTGGGCAGCAGCCATATCCAATAAGATACATTGCTTGATTCTTTGACTGCTACGTCTGTGAGTGTTGATTATGGATCCAAGTAAAAAGAAACTGGACACTGTGACTTGTTCCTCTCTTTATCATGATGAAGTCTATTACTCCAGTTATTAGGATTTTAAGTTCTTTATGTTCACAAGAAATTTTCATCAAGGAATAAAATTTCCCTTTTCAGCCATGACAATGAACTGGATCATTCTTTTTGGGAAGCAAAGACTCTTCCAAAAGAATTTTATGAAGAAGATTTATTTCTTCCACCAGACCATTCTGATCTTGCCCCTTCATTTTTCTCTTTATTTCCAAACATAAAGAACATTATAAAGGAACACAGTTTGAGTCCTTCAAAGATTCTAAACTGATTTTTTCATATACTATAAATAAAAGATTATATCAAATTCCACGAAAGTTTTAGAGAGGTAGAAATATCAATGTCAGCTATGTACAGCACTAGATGGAGGGTACATTGAAAAAACAATAGATTTAAATTTTGTTATTTATGTTTCATAATGATTTCTATTTTTATGTGTGATATTTTTCTTATCCTCATATTGTTCTTTATTCACTAAACACACTTTTCTGTTATTTCACTCTAAATTTCAAGCAATATGTCAAATTAATCTTAAAAAAGTAAAACAAACTCTTTTCTCCATATTTCCAACCTCACTTGTAATAATGTAGCTATATTAATAAATGTCAAAGCAAAAAGGGCAGAGGAATAAAAGACACAAAAGCACGCACGCACACACACACACAGATCAAAGAAACCGTCTTCCTTACACAGCTGTACTCCACCCATCCTTATTTATATAAACATCTGTTTTAGAATCACTATCTAGTCTGCTATAAAATCCTCACAATTGAACCAATAAGTGACATCGTGATAAACAGAGAAGAGTTTGAAGTTGTCAAGGACTTTTTCCTTGCTTGGGTCACAATGAATGATCGTGGAAGCAGTCGTCAAAAGAACATACCAGACCTCTTTAGTGCATTGAAAAGTAAGGCTATTCCTTTGAGGACTAAGATGTGCCTGACCTTTGGGTATGCCATACAATTTTCAATTGCCTGGAATATATACATATGTAATTCAATGAGGAAGCCAAGAAGAGAGACAGTTCCTTTGAACTGTGGTGCTCAAGAGGAATATTAAAAGTGCCATGCACGGCTAAATGACAAATGGCTGCCTTGGAATTATGGCCAAGGTGTTCTTTAGAGATAAGGATGTTGTGACTTCAACGTACATGCTTTGGACATGCTCTCACTAGCGACCAGGCCCTTGAAAAGGACATCGTGCTTGGTGAAGTAGAGGGTCAGCAAAAGTCCCTGAGAAGGTGGATTGACACAGTGACTTCAGCAATGCCCTGCAGCATACAACGCATTGTAAGGATGGCGCAGGAGTGAGCAGTGTGCATTGTGTTGAGCTTAAGAACTAACTTCACCTGGGTGACACTCAGCAGCCACAATCGCCAAAGATGAAGAAGAAAAGCATTTCAAGTTCTGGGTGTATGTATGTCATATTCATTGCCTAGGTAACTGACTTCATAAAAAAAACACTGCTAGAATAAAACACATATAAGGTTTTTAAGTAGTATTTATATTACAAAACGTAAAATGAATTGCATATGCTAAAAGATCATGTCAATGGCATCATTTATGGTGAGTTTATTGGTAACCAAGATTGAGATCCTCTTATTTGTCACTACCTTGACTTTCCATTTTTAAAGGACTGTGGGGAGATCATTAAAAGCCTACCTATGGATTATGGTAAGGCATAAAAGAGCCACTTATAAGATACATTTTTTTAAATGCTATCATAATAAAGATGGTATAACTTTATAATAAATAGATAATGAGTAAGAGCTAGTATTAATAAATAAAATAAACTTATCTATTTTACTTCACATTTCCTTTTAGAATATGTACATTTTATCAAATATTACATATCAGATCATATTTTTGAAAACATAAATAGATGAGTGGGCAGCCCCCTTAAAACAGAATTGCACTAGGCAGAGGGGGTTTTTGAGGTACACATTTTTCCTGCTAGGTGTGCATCAAGCAAGTCCCTGTGAGTTAGTGTGCCCAATAGCATCTCCTGGAAAGGTTCTCTTGTCATAGTAATTTTTTTAAAGCAGTTTTGCTCAAACCTTGTTTTTTGTGATAGCTGAGTTAAGGGAGGCGCAAGTGGCTGTGAAATTTTGTTTTCTGCTCTGTAGTAAGGCCAGTGTGATGTGGAGCACAAGGACAGCACAGTGGGAAAAACCCAAGTATATGAGAAATTTTCTCATTTCAGAAAAGATGAAAAATCAATTGATGACAAACCTTGTTCTGGATATCCATCAACTTCCTGATTAGATAAAAATGTTGACTTGTAGTGAATTAGGAGTTCCTGCCAAGAGGTCAGAGTGTTAGTCAAGCTTTCTTTGGGAGGTTCTGAAAACAGCCATGTGGAACAATAAAGTTCTGGTTTGAGGCAGAGAGAGAACTGGTTTTGGTACCAGAAAAATGCACTTACCCAGATGAGCATACTATTTTTGAGCCTGGGAATTGGTACAAATTGCTTCTGACTTTATGGATGGCCTGTCCAGATTTGACTTTGCTTATAAATGAGGGCTTACAAGTTTCCAGATAGAATGAAAATTCCTCACATCAAAGAACATGCTTGTCTCCTCAGGACACTGGGGTCATATAAGTAGATGGTAAAGGAATTGGATACCCCAAATGAGATGTGACATATAAGCATTTATAGATGGGGGAGAATGTTTATAGAACTAGAGGTCTATGTTATTGTAGGTGTTCACATAACTGCAATTGTGAAGTATAGAATATTTTTGTTTTGCTCACCTTTAGAATATTATGTTTAGATGAGTCTGGCACATTTTGAGTTGCATGCACTTTAGTTTCATCATGTTAGGAAAATATGATTTTATTATTGTTTTGTTTAAAATTATGTATGGCTAAACAGTTGTTCAAAGTGTCAAGTTGACAAGTGGTCTCTGGTAATTATCTAATTTCATGTCAACTTGATAAGTAGGTCCAGGGCTGGACTCCAGCCTGTCAATCGATCATAGACTGCTGATACCTTCTGGTGGCCATGACCTTCTCATGAAGATTCTGAGAGCTTTCTGTCTTTCTCCTTGGAGGTGAGTAACATACTCTCTCTCTCCTCTTTCCTGCTGTTGGGACACTCAGAGAGATGGAGGAGACACATGGAGACACATGCTAGCACTGCGATGCTTCCACTGCCACTGAATGCAGAAAACTTTTCACCTACCAGCCCGTGATCTTCGTGAATTTGGCATCATTGCACGTGTTGTGTGAATATGAACAGGAATTTGTAGACTACAATCAGACTTATGGGCTAATATTGGACTTATGGACTTAATCTGAACTGTGCTATGATGTACAATTGCTCTTTGATAGAAAGTCCTTTCTTATGCATATATATGCCTAACACATAGTCTGTGAAACCAATTTCATTTATTTTTAATTTTATATTCTCACCTATAAATGCACACACAAGAGGAACTTAATTCACTGATGTCTTTTTATGTTTAGAACAAAACATTATATCCATCTAAATTATTTATATTAAAATACACAGAAACAAGGCAATTCAAAATACAAAATTCTCAAAAGAGAATGGTAGAGGAGTTATTTTATTTACTATCCCAAAGTAAAATTTGTAGATCTAATTTCAGTCATAAAAATTCAGATTCTTTTTTGTGTGTCTCATCAGCTAAATTTGACTCAGGCTTTCTTCCCATGGCAGGACTATGGGTCAATGTTAGATTTATAGCCATTCTACAAGTGCAGCAGCACTGGGGGAATTGCACCATTTCAGCTAACCTTTGCAGAATGGGTCAGGGAGATGGAACAGTTTGATTGCATTGATAGGATTATACTAAACCAATAATATTATAAAGCATAGGTCACTTTGTTCATCACAGTGGTTACACATAAAAACTATAGCCATCTTGTTGAAAGTCCTGACATGGGTCTAGGGATTATATTAAATACAGTGATAGGAAAGAAGTGACAAATTTTAATTGGAGAATTTGGTAAAAGTTTATGGGCTGTTTCAACAATGCTCCATTATTATGTATGTCTTTTCCAAGAACTTGCACAGGTATCATTATATTTTATTCTCACAATAATCTTGTGAAAGAGAATATTTATTGTAGTCTCTATTTCATAATGAAGTTGAAAGGCTAATGTATGATTGGAAATGGATAAGCAATTAGGATTTCCTGGCATCTAAGTTTTTTTAAGAGACAGCATACTAAACTATATAATTCAGCATTTGTCCCAAGTCTGCTATAATACTAAATTATTTTAATCCATTCAGTTAGATTAATGTCTTAAAATATTTTAAGCACCATTTGAAATATGTATAATCTGATCATTTAATTTATCTTAATTGTCAGTTTCAAAGTATATTGTGCCTATCATTGAATCTGTCATTCCTTGTTGAGTTCTTTATCAACATTTCCCTGGAACTACACTCTACTTAATCTGGGGAGATGTTAATGAACTGGAGATGGAGTAATATCATCCTGAATCCAACATGCTATTATACATTTTGTTATTCCTAACCTATTGGTATTAAAATGTGACAGCCTTCAATCCTAAGTAGTTTAATATGGAGCACATATGTAAGCCAAGTGTTTTTTCACTATTGAGTTACTGATAATATATATTTGTTATTCTGATCATGTAATCTGATGTAAGGCTTACTATCATCTACAGTGGGCCAATTGAATCCCAGGCCCCCAAATGACTCTTGCCAAAAAACAGAAGTCCATCTAGGAAGTCAGACTGTAACCCAGCCTCCAAAGACAGGGTTCAATCTCTTCCAATGGGAACTGCAGAGTTTCTCTCTCTCTCTCTTCATATAGATATGTATATGTATTTGTATGTGTGTGTATATATATATATATATATATATATATATATATATATATATATATTTGAAACCTGATTGTGCCTGACCTGGCCAGTAAAAGATATAACATTTAACATTTCAGATCTTAATGGTTTGATGTTAAATAAGTGTATATATATCCTTTCTTTTTGATGTGCAGCTATATAAAATAGACAAGAAATCTTAAGGAGACTACAACAGACTGAAGGTGGGGAGGCATGGAAAGGGAGGGGAGTGGAGGAGGCATGGTATGTCAATATGTGAGGGACAGCAGGATAACATGCAACCCACCGTGGATACCTATGATAAGGAGGATATTTCCTAGTGATATTTGATCAATTCAGTTGAACTTGAGAGGAATTTCTGAAAGACAAACAATGGGCAAACATCATAGTGAGGATAGAGGAAACTACTAGCCAGTAAAAGTTATGTAGCTAGATATAAATATTAATATGCATATATGTAAAGATAGGAATCTATAAAGATAGGCATATTTATCTATGTATGTATAAGTAAATATAACAAGGAAGCAGATGAACTTTAGGTCTCTACTTAAATCCTACCTCAGTACAAGAATGATTTTTTCTAATACTGTGGCGATATAGGATACTCATCTCATCAACACAATCTCTGAATACAAAATGAATGCATAAGCAAATGTGGTTAAGAAAGCTGATGACGCCTACCTGGAAAAGATATAACATTTCATGTCTTAATGGTTTGAAGTTAAACAAGTGGCCATCTAGCAGAGAAACAATAAACTCACAAGAATGAAGCACACCAGTCTGTGTGATCATGAGGTGTCAATGCAATCAGTACCAGAAGTTCAAAAGCAAGTAATCAAATGAGTGTGAAGGGACATAGGCAAGGAAGAAACTCAAAATGTCCCTATGCAATAATGGGACAGTCTTTCATAGAAGGGCTAAACAGAATTGATGATATATCCAAGGTGCCTTAATGTATTGATGAAATATACAACTATCATCTATTTCTTTAAAATTTCCTTCACCGACTATTATGGCCTTAGTTTTACCTGGTCCTGTGTATGTACATTGGTACCATCAAGATACTTTGAATCATGTAAATCAAGATAGATAACCCCCTCAAAAGCAGTAAGGGGAGTAAGGAATCCCTGAAAATATGGGAAAGGAGGAGGGGAAAAGGGAGAAGGGGGAGCTCATAGCAATGATTACTGTATACCCTCACTTGAAGGAAATAAGCATCAGAATTTTAGGTGATTGGATACATGGAAGGTCTGACAAAACAACTGTAGCAATAGTAATATACAATAGATTGAGGATTCAGAAGGGTGGTGAGTGGGGGAAGTTGGGGATCAACGGGAACTGATAGCAAGATGTTCAAGAAGAAAAGAAAGTCATTGAGAATGATGATGGTGGCAATTGCACAACTCTGCTTCCTCTAACTGACCTATGGATTGCAATAATATCTGTAAGAGTTCCTAAGAAAATGGTAGAGAAAAAAATAAGACAGGTAGAACACCCCTCCTCCCAGAGAGAGAGAGAGAGAGAGATAAAAATGCATTGCTTTAGGTAAATCTGCTACACAAGACCTCTTTAGAGTATTAACCACCAAGGATGTTACCTTGAAGACTAAGGTGCGTCCAAGCAATCGTCTTTTCATGGTATCACATGCACATAAAAACTGAGCATTTAATAAGGCAGAGGGTAGAAAAATTGACGCATTAGAAGAATATTGAAAATACCATGGACTGCTAAAAGGCCTAACTGATCTGTGTTGGAGGAAGTAGTCAGAGAGCCCCTTAAAGGCAAGGAAGCACGGGCTTCATCTTACATACGTTGGACTTGTTGTCAGGAGAGCGGCGCCTCAGAAGAAGGACATCGTGTTGATAAAGTTAGGGGAAACTAAGGAGGGAAGGCCCTCAAGGACATGGGCTGACACAGAGATTGCACCAATGGGCACGGGCATAGGAACATTGTGAGGAGGGTGCGGGGCCGTGCAGTGTTTCTTCCCGGTGTGCATGTATTGGATCCTGCTCAATGACATCTAACAACTTCACTCTAGAAATGGTGTGCCTTTCTGCAGAAGCTAATGTTAAACTTCTCCAAAGATCTTCTTTAAAGCTTGTGTAGTGAAGTCAGTCAGGAGCGGGTCTCTTCTTGGTTTGTTGGCCAGAACTAGGGAGGACTAAGGTGATCTCTTTCTCTGTTATTTACACAGCTCCCTCTTGAAAAGTCTTCCATTGAGCAGGATTAGAATTAAAGAGACCTGGCCTTCCAGCAGCTGGGGTATTTAACACCTCCAGATGGGGAAGTGGGGGTAAAGGTATCAGTTGACTCCATGGGCTGTATTCTGGCCCACCTATGTGATGTACTTAAGGTGGGTGTGCCCAAGTTTTTGGTTTTACCTGGGCCTAGAGGATTTGTGTGTAAGCATGCTCATTTTAGATGTTTCCATAGGTCTCTAAAGTAGTGGTTCTCAACCTGTGGGTCACAACCTCTTTGGAGATTGAACAACCCTTTCACAGGGATTGCCTGATTCAGAAAAGTAGCAAAATTACTGTTATGAAGTTGCAAGGAAAATGATGATATGGTAGGAGGGTTCCCACAACAAGAGGAGCTACATTAAAGGATGGCGCCATTAGGAACGTTGAGAATCACAGGTCTGTACTGTGCCTGAGTTCTTCCCAACCCCTCTATTATGACCCTCTACAGGCATCTGGGGAGACAATTCCCCCTTAGTCCCTGTTCTGGCTACCTAACAGTAACACAATTGATGTCCAAGAAAATGCTTGCTATAGTAGCTCTGGTTCCATCTCCATGAGGACCAGATTCCAGGACAGACCCAGGCTGAGAGATGGGGAATCCCTTCCCTGCATTATGGAGATATGTCTTCTGGACACAGGCGAGGATGTTGTGATAACAAATCCTAGAAGAAACAAGGAAACAAGGTTTTATGTGAGGAAACCTGGTGGTCAGTCAGCAGGGTAGCCTGAGCCAAGAAAGGGAATGGTTAGCAGGGAAATGTAAATCCTATGTCAGAAGAGAGGGTCATCAAATTCTGGAGGCCAGTGTTTCCCAAAGTGGCAGTATGGCCCCTTGGAGAGAAGGATTGTACTGAAACAATCCTGGGATGCTTGAACATCTGATGCCCACACTTTACCCTGAATAATGGGCTTGGGTACAATAGTTATTCCTTTCTGGAGAGCACTGGTTCGTTTTTTTTGGGTTTTTTTTGTTTATTTGTTTGTTTGTTTGTTTCTGAAAGGGTGCTCTAAAACAAGTAACTTTGGGAAACTCTTTGATAGATCCTGGATTCTGAGAGAACTCAGTCAGGTTGGAATGAAGGAATCAGTGGATGACCCAAGCCAAAATGGAAAATTGAAAAGGGAAATGGTTTACGAATTTAGGGTCTGGGTCTGTAAATAGAGATTTGAGTTTGGGGCTTGGGACTAGAGGCTGGAAGCTAAGGTTAGGAAGTAGGGTCTGGGATTTGGGGATATAGATTAGGGCTTGGTGTTTGAGGTGTCAAGTTAGGGGCTAGGGTTGGGGTTAGGGTAGGGACTAGTGCTAGGCTTTGCAGGTCAGGGTTAGGATTGTTAGGTAGGGATTAGAGGTTAGAGTTTAGGATTCACAGGTAAAGCATATGGCTTTGGGTTACTGGGCTTCAGCTTGTTAGTATTGAGGGGCTTAAAGTTGATAGAATTCTGGTGGTTTTCACTTTGTGTTTACAGTGTTTGCGGTATTAGGGCTTTGGCATTTGGGAATTTGAACATCAAGAACTTGAGAATAAGGTAGTCACTGGTTAGGGTGCTTGTTAGATTTAAGGTGATGATTAGAGTTAAGGTTCTAGTTCGGAGCTGTGGATTTGGGGTCTGGCAGTTTAGAGGCTTGGGAGTTTGGGAGGGTTAGGTTTCAGGGTTAGGATTAGGGTAGGGTCTCAGGGTTGGGATTAGAGTATGACTGGAACTATCCAGAGAGCGTCAACAGGTGCCTCCTCAAGCTGAGCTACAGGTTCTTTTGAAAACTCTGCATGTTTATATCTTCACCATCTCAGATCTTGGTTCTGTGTTTCTGTCTCTGAGGTCTCTGCTCTGATTTATGCAAACCTGCCACAAGCTTCGAGGTCTTGCAGGGAGATGCTAGGAGGAATTTCTCAAT
Source organism: Nesogale talazaci (assembly GCA_004026705.1). NCBI lineage: Eukaryota > Metazoa > Chordata > Mammalia > Afrosoricida > Tenrecidae > Nesogale > Nesogale talazaci. The sequence continues at coordinate 23,881 of PVJH01004007.1, forward strand.
TTGTAGTCATTTGCTTTGAGGTGATTCTGACTTACAGTGAACCTGTGAGGCACAGGAAATATGCTTCAAGGGCTTTCCTGGGCCGTCATCTTTATGTAATCCCTCTTGAGCTGATGTCCAAACCTACCCCTGTCAAACCCACCAGCTACTACAGAGATGTACAGTCTTGGGGAAAAAAATTACAATAACAGCAACAGCAATGGAACAGGTGTTCTCTCTGAGTCTGAATCCATGGAATTGTTTTTGGACATTTTCGTTTTTGTTATCACTTTCAGGGAACTGATTCATAATTCTATATACCTCCTGAGATGGTGGGTTTAAATTGCCCATGGTTCCATAACCAGAACGACACTAATCCCAGTTTCTGCACAGAGGAGGACCTTTCTCACGCCTCACTCAGTCAACTGTGAGCTAAACTCACCCCACCCACCCCCTCAGCCTAACTCCCTGTCTAAGCACCTGCGCTTGGGGCATGCTTGTCCAGTGAGGGTGACAGGCACAGACCCCAAAGGTACAGCATGGAGGGAGATTGGTATTTATTGATGCCACACATATTGTGGTCTCTGAAACATACCAAACATATCAAGTAGAACATGCCAGGTACCATGAACCTGTGTGTGGGGGGATGTTCAGGGAGGGTGGGACTCAGTACTGCAAGTCCATGGGGTAGAGCACCACAGGACCCATCAGGCCCACCCTTTTGGCTGGGACCATGTGGTACCATGTGGTATACTTGAAAATATATAAAAGTGTAGGGTCACAGTGTAGTCTGTCAATAAGGTCTCATCCTGATGACCTCACTTGGACATGCAAGCAAGATATATAGTTCTGTGGGAAACAATCTCTCTTTCCCCCTTCACCTTCCTGCTTACAGGCTACCCCGAGAGCTGCTGTGATTTTTCCAGTACCATTGGATCCTCACTATTTTTCCCCCACAAGCATGTGATATTATTCCTGCTTTCTGCATCTTTGCATATAATGGTGTGAGTCTGAAAATAGTTCAATGGACAATTATTGGACGTGTGGATTTCAGTTGGACTGAACTGAGATATTTTCTCAATATATAATTACTTACAGATATAAAGCTTTCTCTCATACATTTATGAGTGTCTCTGAATTTGTTTCTCTAATCAATCTGCCCTAACATAGTATGGTACCTGAGAAGTAGGGTACTAGAGAAACAAATCATAAAGGTGAAGAGTGGAAGCTTGTCTTACTTCTTCCTTGTGGTAATTTTTCTTCTTTAGGTAGCTGGAATTCAGCAGATGTGACCAAGCAGTTTACTGAGATATTTTCTTGAAAAGATATGAGAAGTGATGGTTTTGTTTCCTAGAAATTATCTTTGGTTATTCCTAACTGAAATAGCACATGGGAAGGTACTGAATAAAAATCACCCCATGAACTTCTCTGAGGCCATGCTCCTTAGTCAAAATGACTGAAGAAAAGCCAGACCCTGGCTTGATGCAGTCAGAGGACTGCATATGGCAATATTGCAGATGAATGGAATCACTTAGATAAGGATTGAACTTGACCATGTTAAAGATGTGCATAGCTTGTACTAGGATCACACTGATTTTGAGGGGGTATAATGTGATCAAAATGTGTACTGGTCAGTAGGAATGGAGGGTTTATAATCCCACCGACTTTAGTCATTTACTTGGATCTGTTAAATGGGTTAGTGAAAAATGCCAAAGAAGAAGACTCAGGAAAGGTAAGCCTCACCAAATACCTTGAATACTCAAGATATTTACATGTGAAAAGACTGGCCCAAGAGCCCTGGGAAGACTGGAGGGGTAAAAAAACAAAAGCCATTTGGTCTTAATTGAATTTTGAAATGGTAGTTTCCCCTGAATCTGGAAAGATCAGGATCCCTGAAGGAACTCTCCTTTTCAGGACTGAACATTTGAAGAAAGCCTGTGGGAAGCCTACAATGCTCACTAGGTAGCCACCTGGATTTACTTGTTGAGTGGAAGTGGAAGAACTGCAGCAATATTGAGTTGGGTTGAGTATGGCCACCCATATACCTGAAGGAGTGATGAGAGTCCATGAGTCAACTGACTGGTCTCAAGTTTAAAGAGTTGTGTGGACCTTAAACCTACAGCAAAACCTCCTCCAAAGTGACTAGACTTGTTGAGAATCTGTGAGGGGTTCTCTGGTCTTAAGGACAAGCGGGCTATGGTCACCATGGTCAGTAAGCTAGGTGGATCAGATGAGTTGACCAAAACACAACCAGGTAAAGATATGATTTTTACACGCATGAACTGAGGCATATTGATGCTGACTTTCTGGAAGGTTTGTCCTGATTTGACTTTGCTTGTGGATGTTTACTCAAAAGACTCCAACTGAAATGAAGTTTCATGACATCAAAGAACATGCTTGTGGGGGAACAGCCTCCATAACCAAATGGACCCTAATGGTCTCTTGTGTAATTAAGGGTAAATTAAAGAAACATAAGACAAGACATGCCAGGGCTCACCTCTTCTGATGACAGAATGAGGAGAGAGAGACTAGTGTATTCTCCAACAGGTTTATGTAATCTGGGGCTAGCAAGTAAGCACATATGTCATAGGCAGGGGTGTACACATTATAGGAAGGCACTCATGTAACATGGCAGGTGGGATTTAGATTTAAGATGGTGACTTAACTTTGACCCCCCCTGAGATGACTTGACCTGAGGTGTCCCTTAGCTTTCCTATAGGGGAAAAAGTCTCTGATCCTTATTGCAAGGGAATTGGCTGATGGTGTGGACAATAGGGTCTGATTGCTTTCCATGGGAGATAGCCTCAGGGTTTTATAGTGATCAGCCAAGTGTATAACTAAAACATCTTTGACACAGGATATTGTGGGGTGATTTTTTCATCAGGAAAATGTGGCTGTGATTCGTTTCCAATTTAGGATTGTGACAGCTTTACTTCATCAGAGTCTGCCTCCCAGATTATCAATTTTGAGCTTAGAGAAGCTGTCTTCATACACTCTCTTCTGGGTTCTTAGTTTCCCATAACGCTTGTTTCCTCAGCATACTGAATTGATATAAGTGGGCAGTAAAGAAATCTGAGACCCAAAATGGGGGGTGGATGGAAAGAGACATGGGGATAAAGGCATGGAGTGGTTGGCTTACAAACTTTCATGAGTTGGAGAATACATTGATGGGGTTATAATATTACAGTGATATGTTTACATAAGTGCAACTATTAGACTTGTATTTTTTAAATTTGTTAGTATATAGACTAGTATTCTAAATAAGGCTGGCTCATTTTCAGTTGTGTGTATTTATCATTGATTTGTTCTAAAAATACATATGGCTACAGAGGTGTCTAAAGCTTTCAAGTGGACCAGGGATGGGTGTGTGTGTATGCGCGTGTGATAGTTAGACAATTCCATGTTTACTTGAAAATATATGAGAATACAGGATGGAGTTTGGCCAGTCAATCAGGTAGCAGCTCAATAATCTCACTTCGAGGTGATGGCTTGCCTCTTTTTTCCAAAAGAATTCTATTACTTCAGGCAGTATTATACAATGCTACCACAATCAGCTTCAAAACAATTTTTTCCTGTCTTGAATTCTTTGACTTCAGGTCCCTTTACTTACATTTTATCCCCAGAAAACCCTTATTCTACTTGCTGTACCTATAAGTTCATCAATCTTCGGTTTTCATATTCTGAAAAACATATAACAAAAATTCAAAAGGGTCTCCCTACAATTATAATACTTCAGAGATAATCCCCAATATTACAAACAAAAAAAATACAGAAAATGGTGAATATCAAATACCTAGGATGCATTAGAGGGAGGATCAACTGAACCAGCTATAACTACTCAAAGTCAGGTTTATTGTTTGGTTTTCTATAGTCATCTTTCCTATACACTTTGGTAACCGCATCCCTCCCATAATTCCAGAGGCTTATGTCCTGAGTAGATTTCAAAATGCATGTTGGACTTTCAATGTCATTCATAGCCTTCTGCAAACCAAATTTAGGCGCTGATACTATTCCCTCTTTTGGCTTTGAATTATATGATTTACAATTCTTTGATCACTGAGATTGATGTGTTTCTTCTGTGTGGAACTTGACATGTCTCTGATGCCTGCTTGTGTGGAAACAAGCCTTAAGACCCCAGATCCCATTTTATCTGGTAGCTGAGAAACATCCAATTCCTTTACTATGCTTTATTATGGCATCCATATCTTCTGTGTTCTCTTCTTGATGACAGGTATTGAGCAGTGTCATGATGTAAGAACTGATTATTCTTAAAATGGAGCAAGGATTTATAGTGATCCCCAAAGCCATTACTGGATCTATATTTTTATCTGCCTTTGGTTCTCTTTCAAAATGCCCATGAGAATTTATGGTAGAGAGTCTTTTGTTTGTTTGTTTGTTTTGTTTTGTTTTGGGGGGGCATCACTGCACTCTGATGGTGGGAGTAGGAGGCCCAACCTTTGCTCCTGTGGAGCCGCTGCTGGAATTGAACCTCCTTCCCAGTGGGCCGCATTCCCACACATAACCATTACGCCACTGGGGCTCAGCTTGGTAGAGGGTCTTATAGATCATTTCCTTGGGTCATAAAAATCTTCGACTAATATTTTCTTTGATTAGCTCCTGGTACTAATTTTTTAAAGCACTGTTGTGAGAAGGATATTGGGCCAATATAGGCTAATTCTAAATCACATTACCAGAATTAATCACTTTTACACAGTTAATCCTTCCATGGATGGATGCTAGTTACAAAATGGGCATTGGTTGTAAAAAAAAACTTTATAGCAATATTCACTGTGAGTGACTGTCACAGGTTTGCCACAATAATCTATAACTTAATACAGCATAAATGGCATTGATGAAGCAAGATTATGATTGTCTGCCTACTGAAAGTTCAACCATCTTGATACAGATATCTTTCAAACCCTTAAACACCATGGATTTTCAGACTTAAGGCCTTGTGCTACAAGTATATATGAGGTCGAGTCCATTTTAACCAGTGTAGTTGTCACATAAGTGCTCACTGATGCAGCCTGTGGAGAATGCTGTGAGCCCCAAATATACAGGTTTCAATAAACCAGTGTTCCATGGCCTGGGTTCCCAGTGTGTACCCAAAAGCCAGGGCTAATGTGGTTATTCTATGCCTGTCTCTGGAGTCTCAGAAGCATTTTCACTCATTCTTCCTCCCACATAGAGCTTGAACTGGACTGGGATATTTTCTCAGTCCATAATCATTTCATGATGCAAAGTTCATTCTCATTCATGAGTGTCTCTGGATTTGTTTTTCTCAGAAAGGTCCGCCTAGTGCCTTGAGTGTTTAAGACATTTGCTTTGGAAAAGATTTGCCTAGAGAGCCTTGATCAGACTGAAGAGAAAGCAAAGGAACCATCTGCCCTTTTTGACTTTTGAACTGGTGGTTTGCTATAGACGCTGGAATCTGAAGGCTTGAAGGAAGTCTTCTCTTAAGAACTGAAACATCAGAGAGAACCTGCGGGAATCCTGCAATGCTCACTAGGTGATCACCTGGATCCATTTGTTGAGTGGAAGTGGGTGAAATGCAGCAATAATGAGTTGAGTTGAATCTTGCTTCTTCTGGGACATGGACTAGCGAAGAGATAAGAACAGGAATACATTGGTAGATTTATAGTTAGGTTTGGAGGATTGGGTTGATTTCCCCAGTTCTTATCTTCCAAAGCTGATCTTACTCTAGTGGCAGAAACACTTTTGTAAGTGCAAGTAACTTTTATGGGGGAAAAGGATATTTCTGGAAATACAGTTACAGATAGGACAATCTATCCCAGGAACTTGTCAAAGACCACAAGGGATTTCACTAGAGAGTTTGAGATATAAAATGGCTGATTCTGAGAAGTAAGAAAAACCACATGTAAAATGGCCAGACACAAGGGGCATCAGAACCAAAAGAAGACTGGCAGAACCGAATGACACCTTCTGCCCTCCATTTTTGCTTTTCTTCCCTCTCTTCTCCCGACTGGTGTACTTGAGGTCTTGGTCATTTCAGAGGCTACATTTAGTCACATGCGTGACTTACAATGTAGTGTTTGTGGTTTCTAGTGTGCTTGTCCATTTGACTTTAATTTACACCTGTCCAACTTTGGAGCATCCCCAAAGATTTCTAATGTGTGCCCGATTTCTCCCAAACACCTTTATTTGTGGCAAGGCCAGTTAATACTTGTTTTTGAGGCAACAAAGCTCTGGGGCAATCATTTCCTTTGCAGACTTATATCAAGGTAACATCCTGGGACAACCTTTAACCCTTTAAATCCTAGGATAATCATATCACTGCTTCCCAGCTTGAAGGAATGCTGAACTGCATTGACTATCATTCTATATATACATAAACTACTCTGGAACGAAAAATTTAATAGAGTCCACTAAGAACCAACCTTCCTCCATGTTTGCCCCTGAGTTCACCCTATAAAGTTCTTCCCCGAGGCTGGCCTTGTAAAAAATTATGTACAAACTGGAATAAATGTGTCTTGTGAGAAAAATCAGTGAACTAAGAACAGTGATGACCAAGAAAAGATCAACAAACTACAAATTAGGATGACTGGACACTATTATCTGGAGCTTTATGATACTGAATGATCAAGAAGACTACCCTACATTTTCCAGCCTACAGGGGCCAAGTCCATTGCTCATTTTGTATAATATATAAGGGCGCTAGTCCCTGAACTCAGGGATAATACCACTTCAGTCCTGGCTAATCCATTGTTCTACTTAGCCCATCTGCAGCCAGGTGAGAAGTAAACTTTACTGTTTGCAACCACCCAGTCTTGTAACTGAATTGAGTCTCTTCTCTAGACCTTATATCTGGAAATGAATGCATTTATGTCTTACACAAGATCAGCCATTGTCCAAACTCATTCCTAGTTGTTATTGCAAATCAATATTCATTATACTACTTTTGGCAGTATGAAAATAATTCCATAATATTTTCAATAATTGGTTCCAAGAAAATAGATAAATTTATGGCTCTGTTGATCACCTATTATTTGCTAGGTTCCATCAAATTGGTTCCAACTCAGTGACCCCGCATGCATCAGAATGAAACATGGCTTGTCCAGTTCTGCACCATTCTCACAAGGGTTTTATGTTTGTGCTCATTGTTGTAGTCACTGTATCAATCCATCTTGTCCAGGGCCTTTCTGTTTTTCATTGTCTTTTTCCTTTGCGAAACATGATGTTCTTCTCGTCTGGTCCCTCTTGACACTATGTCCAAAGTATGTAAGATGAGCCAATCTTAGAGCCAATCTTCCCTGTAAGGACCAGTCTACACGTACTTCTTCCAACACAGATGTTTTTTTTTCTTTCTTTTAACAGTGAATAATACTTTCAAGATTCTTTCCCAACATCACAATTCAAAAGCATTGATTCTCCTTTGTCCTTCCCTATATAATATCCAACTTTCACATGCATATGAGACCATAGGGGGAAAAAAAAACAATTATTTGGTCCAGGTGCACTTGAGTCCTCAAATTAACATCCTTACTTTTAAATACTCTAAAGAGGTTTTGTTCAGCAGATTTTTCCAAATGCAACACAGCTTCTGATCTCTTGACTGCTGTATCCATGAGTAGTGTTTGTAGATCCAAGTAAGATAAAATCCCCGACAACTTCAACTTTAATCCAACTCTCATGTTGTACCTATTGGTCCAGTTGTGAGGACTTGGGTCTTCTTTGTGTTGAGTCATAACCCATTCTGACAATTGCAATTCTTGATCTTTATCAGCAAGTGCTTAAAGTCTTTCTCATTTTCAGCAAGCATGGTTTCATCATCTGTATATATCAGGTTGATAAGGAACTTTCCAATTTTGATGCCACATTTTCCCCTGTATAAGCCAGACTCTCTGATAATTGACTCAGCTTGCAGATACAGTAAGTACGGTGAGAAGATAAATCCTGCCACACTCCTTCCCTTATTTTAAACCAAGCAGTGCTTCTATGTTCTGATTGTCCAAAAACTTCCTGCTTCATGTACAAGTTCCAGAGAAATGCAATCAAGGGTTCTAGAATTCCCATTTTTGCCAATGATACCTATAGATTTTATGATCCACACAGTTGAAAGCCTTTGCACGTGCAATAAAACATATTTCTGGTATTCTTTGCTTTCAGATAAGAGCCATCTGATATTAGCAGTAATATCCTTTGTTCCATGCCCTCTTTCAGCGTGAGTCTCTGGCAGCACACTGTCAATGTGCTATGGCCACCATTGTTTGGTGATCTTCCGTAAAAGTTTACTTCCATGTGGCATCATTTATATTGCTTTATAGTTTGAATATTCTGTTGGACTACTTTTCTTAAAACAGGTATACATATGGATTCCTTCCAGTCACTCAGCCAAGTAGCTGTCTTCCAAATACCCAGGCATAGATGAGTAAGTGTTTCCAGTTCTTCATAAGCTTATTGGAACGTTTCAATTGATATCCCAACAGTTCCTGAAGACTTCTTTTTAGCTAATGCTTTCAGTGCAGCTTGAAATTCTTCCTGAAGCATCAATAGTTTTTGATCATATCCTATCTCCAGAAATGAAGGCATATTGAGTAGTCCTTTTTGACATACTACTCTGTCTATTCTTTCCATCTTCATCTGATACACTATTCAATATTTTGTCTATGGTTTCAATATTGCAGCTGCAGGTTTGGATATTTTTCTTGAGTTCTTTCATTTAAAGTTACACTGAGCACATTCTTTCTTTTTGATTTTTTGAATCCAGGTCTGTGGACATTTCATTATAATGAAATAAATATGGACATTTTATCTTTGCAATTTTTCCTTTGAAATTTTCTGTTTAGCTCTAAAATTCAGAGCATGCTTCAGAGTTTTCTCTTACATCATGTTGATTTTTTCTTTCTGTTCAGTCTTTCTAATGACTTTTTTCTTTCTTCATGAATGATTGTCTCTGTTTTCTAGATTCTGTGCATAATATTTATTCTTGAAATTCAGATGTGATTGGTGTGAGGTTGTATTTTGACTCTCATGGACTTATTTTAATGTTCTTCAACTCTCCTCTGAACTTACATAGGAGCAGTTGGTGGTTGAATGCTTCAGCATCAACCCTTGCCTGGTTCTGGCTGTTAATATTGAGCTTCCTCATTGTTTCTTCTTATGGTTTTAGTTAATGTGATTTTTGCGCATTCCATCTGGGAAAGTCAATGTGCATATTCTCCTTTTGTATTGTTTAAAAGAGGTGTATGCTATAAAGAAGTCCTTAATCTTGGAACACTCTATCATGTGATCTCTAGCTTAGGTTTTATCACCAAGCCTCTATTTTTCAATTACTCATCCTTCTTGTTCTTTTTTTCTTCTCCAAACATTTGCATTCTAATTACCAATAGTTATCAATGTATTTTGAGTATGTGTTTGGTCAATTTCAGACTGAAATCATTGGTCGAGTTCTTCAATTTCTTCATCACTGACTTTTGTTAATGTATAAATTTGAATCATAGTTGTATTGATTAAGTTTCCTTAGAGGTGAATAGATATAATCTTATCAACAGCAGTATTATATGTCATTGATTTTGAAAAGTCCCTTTTGACAATGGATACAAATCCACTCCTCTTATTATGTTATTACTGGCATTGGAAGTCATAAAAAATCAAATGGAATGTGTAAAGATCAATAGCTTAGGCATTACTGAGCTGAAATAGAAGGATAATGGCTATTTTGAATCAGAAAATCATATGATTTACTCTACTAGGAATTTCACTCATAGAATGTTTCAATATTACAACTCAAGGCTTAATATTTTATCTTGAGTTTTTCAGTTGAAGATATGTGTGCTCTTTCCTCTCACAAGTAACTATCGATCTCCGGGCCACCCCCTCTGCCCAGGGCAATGCTGAAATCCCAGTTGGGGGACCTCTCACTTGCAATTGTTTGCTTTACACACAGTTGGAAAAATTGCGGCCGGTCCTCTCCATACCTCAAGTGGCTGGAGGTTCTCCCCTTCAAAGAGCTGAGGGAAATCCAGCCTAAACCCCAAAGCCAGGCAAGTGAGTGAGAAAACTCCTGCCCATCGCCAGGGGTGCTCAATGCTGTGGAGGGAACATCCAACCAAGCTCTACGGCTTACTAGAATAATTCCAACTACGGTGCTCTACACCAGGGAGGGGACACCCACATTCCTTCCTTGGCAATCCAGATGCAGACGGAAGCACCACACACCACTGGAGGTGCTCCAAGCACCGTGAGACAAACCACTAAGGCTTACTTAGAGATCGGCCACTGAAACGCCATCCTCAGGAGCCTGCAACATCTAGACCAGCATCCCATGAGAGTGTTATCCAACTCACCTTCCAAATAATGGACTATTGATCAGCTAGGGTAAGAATGAAACCACAGGAAGATTCAGTAGTAGGTCGACCCTCCAGTACAGGTAGTTTGTACAAACACTCATGCAAGTCCCCCGAGTGAGAGCCCAGGGCTGTTCAACTCAGGAAGATGGTGCCAGGGGCCACTAAAACAACACATAAACAGCAACCAACCCCAACAGAATCAACAAAAAAGCTGTAGAAACAGAAGACAGTGCCAAGTGAAGTAATGTGCATAAAAGAAGCAGATATTGACATGCCGCAGGAAAACATTTTCAGCTTGCTCCATGGAGTCATACAGGATGAGTGAATATATACAGAGAAAGGATAAAATGATAGAGGAGATAAAGGCAATGTACCAAAGGGGAAAAACCTGAACAGAAGTTTCACAGAGGTAGAAATCTGAATGGCCAAGAAACATATGAGAAAATGTTCCCAAACATTAGCCATAAGAGAAATGCAAATTAGAACACCTAAGAGGTGCCACCTAACATCCTCAAAGATAATCCAATCAAAACAATCAGAAAGCAACAAGTTTTTCCGGGGTTGTTGTGTGATAGGAACCCTCATCTGCTGCTGGTGTAGCTGTAGATATGCACAACCCCTATGGGAATTAATTTGGTGATTTGTAAAACAGATGGAAATTGAGCTACCATATAAGCCAACAATCCCCCAATTGGGGATATACCCAGAAGAGGCAAGAAACAAACCATTGTGGACCAATGTTCATCAATGGCACAGCTCACAATTTCAAGGAGTTGGAAACACCCAAGTTTCCATCAACAGACAAAAGGATTAAAATAAACTGTGATACAAACATACAATGGAGTACTGCACACCACTGCAAAACAGTGATGAATGCATGAAACATATCACTACATGGGAAGAACAAGAGAGAATCATGCTAAGTGAAGTAAGCCAAGGGCAAAAGGACAAGTAAAACATGAGTGCAGTGAGGTAAGATTTTTTAAAAATGCAAAAGGAGCCACCAATTACCCACCAATGGGCCTTAGATCCCCACCCTGCTCTCCCCCTCCTTTGTTCTTTTGTGCTTGATATCTGCTCCCTGAAGCCCCTCCTGATCACGCATGCTGGTGTGCTTCTTCCACGTGGGCTTTGCTATTTCTGAGCTGAATGGCGACTCAATTATCTTCAAGTCTTTGAGACACCAGACCTTCAATCATTTGGTAGCTGGGCCCCATCGTTTCTTCTACTCTGTTTGTCTCTGTATCTATTTGTCTTCAGCGATATTGGGAGTCAATTGGTCCATTGATTTTGATTTTTGTTCTTCGATACCTGATTGTTTCAGCACCTCATGATCACACAGGTAAGTGATCTTCTTTTATGGTGGGTTTTGTTGCTTCTGAGCCAGATGGCTGCTTGCTTATGCTCAAGCCTTTAAGACCCCGGATGCTATATCTTTTGATAGCTGGGCACCATTTGCTTTCTTCACCACCCTTGCTCATGCTCCTACATGTCCTCAATGGTTACCTTGGGGATGTGTGCACAGAGTGATATATGTTTGTTTGTTTGTGTTTTTGTATACAGACCAGTCAAGGTACAGCTGGGCAGTGATGCACACCAGATTCTTCTAGTTCCTGAAGCCTTCTTCCCCCTCCCAACCATCATGGTCCCAACTACCTTACAAATCCAGATGGACTGGAAAAGTTTCACTAGTATAGAGGGGAGCTGGAGATATGGGGAAACCAAGATGATGTGCCCCTTCAGGCCAATGGTTAGAATGGAGAGGCTGGAAAGATAGCTAGAAGATGGGGTAGAGAGACAGAACCAATGGCAAGGATATACACATAAGCTCCTATTTGAAGGCTGCCCATCAGGGGAGTGGGTTAGGGGAGAGGTCAGGCAGTGTAATATCTGACAGAACAATAACAATGAATAAAGTATTGAGGGTTGGTGGGGAGGAGAGGGCAGGGGTAGAGGGGAAGTGATGAAAAAGCCGATACTAGGGGCTTAAGGGAAAAGGCCAACAATTGGAGAATGATAATAGAAGTGGACATGTGAGGGTGCTTGACATAGTATGCTTATTTATGTATTGTGAAAAATGACTTAAAAATAAAATGACTTAAAAATGCAAAAGGAGTATAGCGAAAAAGCTACTGCATACAAAAATTCCTGGTGTGAGATCCTGGTAGTATGGCAGGGGCAAGACCAATATAGAAGTATATATGGTAGCTAACCAAAAAAGAGGGGTGGCAGGAAGCTAGCAATATGTAGTGGGAGAAGAGGATACTACTCTTTTGGCTTACATAGAAAGCAAATGTTTTGAGAATGATGCAATTGATGCACAAATGTACTTAACACAATGATTTATCTATGGATTTTGATAAGGGTTTTATGTGTCCCCAATAAAATGATTAATAAAAGAAATCAGATGTGAAGACTTTTTTCCTTCCATGCATGTTTCATTTGGTCATACATTAGAATCTATTTTGTGCATTTGATTTTGTGAGTTGTTTCATTATTAATAAATTGTAAGATTCATTTATAAATACAAGGTATATATCCTTTGAAGATGCCATTTTAGCACAGTGATGAAAGCACCTGCTGCTAATTGAAACGTCACCGTTTTGAAACTACCTGCCAATTAGTCGGAAAAAGATGAGGCAGTCTGCTTTCCTGAAGAATTATAGTCTTGGAAGCCCTAGTGGGGCCATTCTACTTCATCCTGTAAGGGCATCAAAGGGAAATTATCTGAATGTCTATAGATATTTATCAGATATTTATTTATTTATTTGTTTATTTAACAAATAGTTTGGAGAAATGCACATGGGGTCCAGATCTGACCTTCTGATCCCCAGTTCTTATTGCCACAAGTAAAGGTTCAGAGCTGGATCCAATCTCCATACGTTCTACCCATTCTGACACCAACTCTCCGGTCCAGGTGGTTCGAGAGGGAATCTATAGTTTCAGTGGAAATGCTCCACTATTGGCTCTTCTCTTTTGGTCGTATTAAAATCCTCTATAACTATCCACACCCCTCTTCTGAGATGGCTTATTTCAGGGGTCCTCAAGCTAAGGATCCCGGGCCACATGCGACCTGCCAAGGATGTTTATCTGGCCACCCGTGGGGTGTTTTTGCCTCCGCTGATGTCCTGCAGTGGATTTATTCATAGTTTTGTTGTTGTTGTTTTGTTGTTGTTTTTAAACTGTTGTCAGGCCCTCCAGTGGTCTGAGGAAGAGTGAACTGGTCCGCAGTTTAAAAAGTTTGGAAACCTCTGGTCATACAAGAGCAAAATGGCAATGGTGATTAATTCTGTTAACCATCACTCACAACTGACTCCTTTCAGTGTTTCCCCTCCTCTTCTCTTAACCAGAACCACCCACAAAGGGCTAGCTGGTGGGTGTTCTGATACCATCACTAGAAGAGCCACATTAGATAATTCACTGGACTTTCTTAATTCTTTTAATAGGATGTATTGCATTGGCTTATGTTTGCAGGTGCAAACAGCATTGCCTTTCTGAGCTTAATCCAGTGTGTATATAATGTATTAACAATGCCAAACACACATTATGGTGCCTCAAATATTGGATTGTTTATGGGTTTATTTGACTTGCTGACTTTAAAACATGGCTCTCATTTTTGACAGAACATATACCACTACACTTCTTTTCATTTTGTTTGTCTATAAAAAAGTCTTAGCAAAAAAGAAAAACTCACTGACATCTATCAAATTCTAACTCAGAGTGACCTTGTAAGAAGAGAACAAACTAACCCTTAGGATTTTCACAACTTTAAGTCTTGAACAGATGGCAAAGAGACTGGTTGCTTCAAACCACTGACCTTATGATTGGCAGATCAATGCATAAATAGCCATCCACCATGAGTTCATGTACACTTCACTTAGAGACCTTTTTCAAATATGCCTTTCCTTTATTCTTTCTCTTATTCTATAATTTGTGACTCTGAATTTTACTCATAATTAAAACTAGGAGGATGAATTAATAAATTAGTATAATGTAATAGCTGAGAATGTATTGGGACACCATATCTAAGAAAATAGAGCTCACCCAGTTTATCCATTGCAATTTTTTGAGTCAGTGCCTCAAATAATAGAACCTGCCAAGAAGCAGACAAAGAATTTTTTGTTGTGGTTGGCCTTTATAATATTTACTTTATTATACAATATTAAATTTGCTGCTTTTCTGTTGAAGGTTTTATCATTTTTTTCTTGTGAGTTATTTTTCTGATTTTGGCTTTCAGGTTACCACACTGTCCTTGTAGTTTGACTTTAAAAATGGCTCCTCTCTTTTCAAGTTCTTTGAAAAGGTTGATATTAGTTCTTCTTTAAATGTAAGGTAGAATTGGCCAGTGAATCCATCTGGTCCAGGACATTTCTATGTCGCAAGGTATTTTATTATAAAGTCAGTTTTTTAACTTGCCATAATATATATAGTTTCTGTATTTTATTTCTTCTTGAGTCAAGATTTTTCTCCAGAAGTTTTCTATTTCAGATAAACCAAAAAACCTACTGCTTTCAAGTCACTGCTGAAGCAAAGCAATAGAAGTCAGATCAGAATAGAAGTGCAACATAAGATTTTAAAGGCTGTAAATCTTTAAGGAAGCAGAGTACCACATCTTTCTCCTGCACAGTGGCTAGTTCATGCAAACCATTACCTTCCTGGTTAGCAGCTGAACACATTAATTATGGCACTATCAGGGTTCATTTCCATTTCATCTAAGTTACTTAAGTTGTTAGTTTAGCATAAACAAAAACATAAAGTTGGTATTCTCTTATAATCGTTTTTATTTTCTAAGGTCAGAAATTGTGCTGTTTCTTACTCTCTGATTTAATAGAATGAGTGTTCACCCCCCCCTTTGATCAGATTAGTTACAAATTTAGATATTTATTGAACATTTCAAACAACCACCTGTAGGTTCCATTTATTTTACATATCCTCTATTCTTTATTATTTTCCTTAGACCATTGTTTCATTTTTCTGTAATCTTCGATATTAGCTGGCATTTATTCTTCTAGTTTCTTAAACGAAAGGTGTGCTAATATAAGATTGTTTCTAATTTACAATGGAATACGACACTGCTGTGTCCTGTGTGATCGTCACAGCTGTTCTTATGTTTGAGCTCACTGTTGCAGGCCCTGTGTCAACGCCTTGTGCTGAGGACTGCCCTCTACATCGCTGTCCTTCTACTTTACCACATGCAATGGCCTGTACCAGGGCCTTGTTTCCCCTGGCAATACATCTAAAGCATGTGAGGTGACATCTCACCATCCTTGCCTCTAAGGAACATTCTGCCTGTACTTCTTCTGAAGGAGATTCTTTGTTCTTTTGACAAGCTGTGGTGATTTAATACCCTTTGCCAATAAAATACTTCAAATGCACTGATTCTTCTTCTATCTTCCATACTCACTGCCCAGTTTCCATATGAGATGATTCAAAACACTGTGGCTTGGATGAGGCATCCCTGAGTACTCAAAGAAAAATATCTTGCTTTTCAACATTTAAAAGAAGTTTGGGGCAGCAGATATATCCAATGCAATGTGTCCTTTGATCTTGCAAGCAGATGAATCCTTGACAATGTTAATGTTTTCCCTGATATTGTGATATATTGTGGAATATATTGTGATATATTCCAGTTGTGAAGATATTTGTAAAGAACTAGCCACTTTTTTAATATAATAATAATAAGAATAATAATAACAGCAAATCTATTGGTTTCAGAGTTTACCTTTAGTCAAGGATGCAGAAAACAAGGAAATAGAGAATAATGGTCATTTTCTAGTCATAAATAGAATAGTGAAGTGTCATGTTCCTTAGTCAAAAAAACACATGGAACTTTTGAAAATTATGCATAGATTTCTCTAAAGAGTCATAGACAAAGAACTAATGGATTAACAGACTTTATTTTTTTTTGGGTGGGGGGCATCACTGCCTTGTGGTGGTGGAAGTAGGAGGCCCAGCCTTTGCTTCTGGGAGCCACTGCTGAAATTGACCCTTCATTCCAGGGGGCTGCAGTTCTGCGCACAACCACTACACCACCAGGGCTCAGCCCAACAGACTTTATTTATTCCAGCATTGCACATGATATTTTTGTTTTGTAACATGAAATGCAGGATTGATGAACTTAAAGGGACAGCCAAGCAGAACAAGGTTTTCTGAGGGTAGGGGTGTACAGTGGTGGTTGAAGGGTAAAAGGGAGACAATGTCAAGGATTCCAGGAAGAAAAATAATGTTTAGGCACTGATTGAGATGGTAATTGTACAATCCTACTTGATATGATTGAACCATGGAATTATATACCATTAATTCTCAATTAATAATAAATTAAAAATAATCAAGCATTGGTACTTCAAGACATTTTGTTTAAAGTCAAACATGAATGATTTCTACCTACATTGGAGACAGAATCTAACAGCAAATGAAAATATGTATATTTATTTAATTATGTACTTGATCATTTCCTATATGACAAGGATTTTATATGACAAAAATTGTGCTTGTTACTGTTATGATTCCATGTAATATTCGTAAGGACACTGAAGAGTAAGTGGTCATAATATAAATAGTAGAAGAAAGGATGATGAGCTAGGTGACTCTTTATGAACTATATTGCTAAAAATGATGAAATTCAGGCCAAACTGAGACTTAAATTCATAATACTTATCATTTATTCTGTTATTCATAAATCATTTACTGCAAACAAAGGATTCTTATAGGTACTAACAGCAGAGAAATGAGCAAATTTTGAAACTATAACATTTGTATAGCAGGGTGAAGGTAGTTACAGAATACAAATATACATTAATAATAAATATCAGTATATTCAATAATGATAAAATGTTTTATTTAAACAGTGAGATAGGGAAAGGAAGATTGAAAAAGTATCACATTTTTGTTTTGTTTTGTTTCCTTTTCTTTTGTTGTACTTAACTTTTAGGCTACATTACAAGATTACATTGTTAAGCAAAAACTGGGTCAAAAACCTGCTGAAAGGAATGTCTCAGCTATCCAGATATCTAGATATGAACACCCAGAGAAGAAGAAACGGAATGGACAGAGTGAGAGGTGAAACCAGAGCTTTCTGTTGAAGGAGGCTTGCAGTCATTGGGGAAGTAGGGTAAAGGGAGCAGAAGGTAAGTTGATCCAAGAAAGCTACAGGTGCAGGGGTGGAGCAAGAGGCGAAGGGATGTGGACACTCCTGGTACATCACTAACGGCAAACTTAAGCAAAGATTGAAGTCTCAGAACTCTGAAGAGTAGCTAAGGCATTGGGGAGTCAGAGTGATTCCAAACGTTGGGAAATGGATTGGGAACAGTATCAAAGTTGGGAAAATCTACACACTGTAATCAGAAGCATTCTCTAATCATAGCTGGTTAGAGACAGACAGGCAACATCTCAATGACTGTGACAGCTACATCATCTCCTGTCAACTTATAAAGGGGTAGAGACGAGCTTGTCAGTCAGGTCATAGCCAGTGAGGCCTCTGTGGGCATCGCCTTCTCCCGAGGATTCTGGGAACTCCTGTCATCCTTCCCTGAGGTGAGACACACACTGGCACCTTGTCCCTGGGAGACATTCCTGTTGACAAGCCACATGGTGCTCTGCTGATGAAGCCGGAGCCCTGGAATTGAGGAACCACATGGTGACCCACTACAGCGCTGGAGAGACTTTCCACCCACAGGCCTGCCATCTTCCTGCATTCAGCATCACTGCCTGTGTTGCATAGATCTGAAGGGGAATTTATGGACTGGTATCTGAGATATGGGCTAATATCAGGATTATGGACTTGTTCTGGATTGGGCTGGGATGTTTTCTTAATATTCAATTGCTCTTTTATGTAAAACTCTTTCTTATACACATATGTGTGTCTATGAATATGTTTCTCTAGTCCATCTGGACCAATGCAAACAGGGACTGCAAAACAGAATGTAATGTATTTTTTACACAATGCGTTCATGGTATACTTTTGCAAAATCCACAACTTCACTGTTTACTTCATGTGTGTGAGTGTGTGTGTATATGTGTTCACATGTGATTTGCTAACATCCTCGAAATTATGATAATCTGTGGTGCTCATGTGCTTATGCTAGTTTCATGATTGAGATGTAGGGGTGGAGTCTGGTCTGTTAATCTGGAGATGGCCATTGAGTAGCCAATGAGTTCTCTGTGTGGTCATGGCTTTCTCCTGAGACGTCAGGGAAATCTCGTGCTATTTCCCTTGTGGAGATGAGATACTATCTCCCCAGTTATTAGGAGTTAGTCTCAGAGACAATGAATTATGGACAAAACAAGATGGCAGTATCTGGGGAGCTGGGGGAGCTGGAGGAGAAGCCACAAGGACTTGCCCTGATGGAACCAGACCTCTGGAGCTGGAGAAGCCACATGGAGATCCCTGCCAGAGCTGGGTTGCTTCTACCACCAGTGGATGCTATTAATGGACTCTGAGCCCTGGAAGTGAGCTGCCATGGGGAGACCCCTGCTGGCACAAGGATTCTACACCCACTGACCTGTGACTTTGTGAGTCAGAAGGAGACTTTATAGCCTGATTTGGGACATATGGGCTATAATATTGGACTTATGACTTTGAACTGGACAAGGTTGGGATGCTTTCTCAATGTCACATTCCTCTCGTATATAAACCGCACCCTTATACCCACATGCGTGTCTATGGATTACTCAGACTGACACATAATCTAAGGTGGTAGTAACCTCATAATTGTCATGTTGGCTGTGGGAAGCCCCAGATGGCACAATTGGGAGAGAGGCAAAAGGAGATGTTGAAATTACAAGAAAGTACTGGTGAATCTTGCTGTGGTTTGAGATATGCAAGGATTAGGCCCAAGAGGAACTGCAAAGGCCTCAGGGGCAGGATAAGGCTCCAGAGGGATGAGTGTCTACAGTAGTTACATACATAATACAGTGTCGCTTTGAGGATTAAGAGTAAAGGGGTGGAGTCTACTCTGTCAATCGGGTCATAGTCAATGAGGTCTCTGTGTGGGCATAGCCTTCTCCTGAGAATTATGGGAACTTCTGTATTTCCTCCTTGAAGTCAGGGAACACTTTTTCTCTCTTGGCTGACTCTCTTAAAGACTCTTTACTGACAAGACACATGGAACTATGCTTGTCCTTCTAATTGAAGAAGTCACATGGAGACCCCTGCCAGTGCTGAGATACTTATACAACACTGGATCCAAAGACTTTCTACCCACTGACCTGCCAAATGATCATCCTGCATTTGGCATCATTGCATGTGTTTTGTGAGTTTGAAGAGGACTTTATAGATCGATATCAGCCACAAGGTCTTGGATTGGACTTATGGACTTGGACTGGACTGGATTGAAATGTTTTCTCAATATTTAACTTCTCTTGTATCTACAGTTCTTCCATATTCACATATGAGTCTCCCTGGTTATGATTCTCTAATCTACCCAGAATTAAAGAGTGTCAGATGGAAAAATAGAGTTCTACCTGCCCACCAGTAAGAGATCTTGGGGTATGCAGTACAGAAGAACCATTAGAGGAAGGCAAAGAAAGTTGACTCCACCACTTACTTAAAGACTTGTGACACACTAAATGTTTCCCCTCCTGTGGATGCTTCCTGAATCCAGAAACTATGCATTCATAACTCTTGTTGCTGTGAGGTTCCATCAAGCTTGTTTCACCTCAAAGCTTCCTATGTACAACAGACCAAAATACTGCCTCGCCTCCTGTGCCATGCTTGCACACATTGTTGCTTGGCACATTGTTGCAGACACAACATCATTATATCTTATCAGACATCTTCCTCTTCTTCATTGATTACAAACAATTTTCCTCTTTCTCATGGATTTTCCACCTTTCCAAGCATGATGTCATATTCTAGGTAACATGACCAAAGTACATGAATTAAGTCTTTCCACTGTATCTCTAAGGAGTATTCTGGCTATATGTCTCTTAAAACAGATTTGATTCTTTTGATGGCTCATGATACTGTCAATATAATTGTCCAGGACAATAAACCAAATAAAAAAATGATTCTTAGGACTTCCTTATTCTATGTCCAACTTTCACATGCATATAAAACATTTGAAATATCATGGATGGCTCAGGTACTCTGTAGACCTCAAAGTGACATCTGTTTTCTTCGGCATTTTAAAGAGATGTTGTCTAGCAAATTTAGACAGTTCAAAGCATGCTTTGATCGCTTGACTGATGCTTCCATGACCGTTGCTTGTAGCTTCAAGCAAGTTGGAATACTTGACAATTTCAATATTTTCTCCCTTTATAATGATGTTGCCTATTGATATAGTTGTGAGGATTTTTTTACATTAAGTTGTGATACACATCAAAAGCTTCAATATGAGATTCTATCAGCTAGAGTTTCGAGTGCTCCACTTTCAGCAAGCAAGATTATGTCATCGGCATATTGCAGGTTGTTAATAAGTCTTCTCCTAAACTTGACGTCACATTCTTTCTATCATTAAGCATGTAGATTATGTGTGTAGCATTCATATCGAACAGGTAAGGTAAAAGGCAGATACTTTTTCTAATTTTAAAACCTGCAGCAATCCTTTGCTCTATTTGAAAGACTGCCTCTTGATTAACTGATGCAGCAGGTTCCACATACACCCAATGAAATGTTCTGAAATTCTCTTTCTTTCAAGGCTGTCCATTGTTTCTTATGATAAACACACTTAAATACCTTTACACAATCAATAAAGCAAAAATAAACATTTTTATAACAGTCCTGGATTTAAGCAAGTTCTAACTTACTTCAGCAATGATAGCCCTTGTTCCAAGTTCTCTACTGAATTGCCTTGAATTTCTGGTAGCTCATTGTTGATGTAGTGCTGAACCATTGTTGAAGCAATTTTGGGACATTTTTGCTTGGAGTTGATTTTACTAATATTGGTCAATAATTTCTCTACCCCTTTGGATAACCATTCTCTGTAATGTGTAAAAAATATGTACCTTTTCCAGTTTTTTGGCCAGGTGGCTACCATGTAAATTTCTTGACACAGATGAGAGAATTAATGTAGGGGTTGATAAGCCTGTAGACACATTTGAATTGGCATTCCATCAATTCCTGGGCAATTTTTTTTTTTTTTGGCTAATGCCTTCAGTACTGTTTGGACCATTACAATGGACTACAATGGCTCTTGCATTCCTCTCATCATCTTTTGATGCTTCATGCATTGTTCAATACTTTGTCTATAGAATCTTTCAATATTGAAACTTGAGGCATGAATTTCTCTTCAGTCCTTTCAATTTAAGATATTGTGAGCATGCTCTTATTTTAGGTTTTCCAACTATAGGAGTTTGGACATTTCATTGTAATATTTTACTTTGTCTCTTGGGTTTTCCTTTAGAATTTTCTGTACACCTCTTTAATTTCATCATTTCTTATATTTACTCTAGTGACTCTATGATTGGAAGTAAATTCCATTTTCTCTTCTGGTATCTACCTTGATATTTTCTTGCTTCCTTGTCTTTTGAATGAATTGATTTCTTCTTGCATAACATTTATGTATTTTATCGATATTTAATACATTTATCATGCCATAGTTCAATCACATCAAGCAGAACTGTATAACTTCTATCACAATGTTTCTAAACATTCCTTTTCTTCTGATACTAATTCTTCCTTCTATTTTGGATTGCATTGTTTACAATCTTTCACTGACTGATTACAGTGTCCTTCTTCATGTTCACTTAGTTGACATCTCACTTACAAGGACGTTTGTTTGGAAACAAGCCTTTTACACACGAGAGCTGTTTTATCTGACATCTGGGCACCGTCTAAATTCTTTGCCACATTTTGCTATAGCACCAGTTCCTTCTGTGTTCTCTTCCCGAGGCCAAGTGTTGAGCAGGGTCACAATATTAGAACTACTTTTCTTAAGCTAATGCTAAGAGACAGTATGAGCCCCAAAACCATATCTGAATCTATTTATTTATTTATTGGTTTTGTTTTCTATTAATTTATTATTTATTGGGAGTTAATACATGTGTCAGATGATTCCATAGTTCAAGCTCATCAAACAAAATTGTATGATTACTACCACAGTTTTCACACATACTTTTTCATTTGCACTCCTTGATGTCATCTCCCTTTTATTTCACCCCTACCACACCCCTAAATCCACCCTAAACCCTTATTCTAATTGCTGTCCCTATAGAGTTGTTAATCCTGAATTTCATTTACTGAAAAACATAAAATCAAATAGCACAACTTAAAGCAGATGACCCAATCACATAGTGCCTCTGAGATTCCCCCTAATATGAGGGGGTAACCCCTCAAAAATTGAGAAAAGTTCCACTAGACAGAAGCTTTGTAATACACATTTTTCCTACTTGGCAAACATTGAAGAATTTGCTCTAAGTTAGTCACCCAGTAGTTTTGCCTGGGAAGGTTCTTTTTGGTCACCGTGAATTTTTTCACAGTAAAAGTGTTTCACTTGAACCTCATTTTTTGTTTGTTTGTTGGTTTGCTTGTGATTGCTGATTTAAGATTAATCATGCAGCTGCAAAATTTCATTTACTGCTCAGGCAAAACGGCACAGAAACTGTTGTGATATTAAAAACAGCTTACAAGGCCTATACTATATACTATCCGAAAAACACAAGTGTGAAAGTGGTTTACTTCTTTCAGAAATGGGAAATGCCAATTGATGACAAACTTTGTTCTGGACATCTGTCAACTTCCCAAATGGATGAAAATGTCAACACTATGTGTGCACTTGTTCTCAAAGAGGGATGATGGACCATTGAAGAGATGGGGAAGTTATCTGTACTATCTTGGAGCTTGGCTCAGTGAATTTTAACAGAGAATGAGAAGGGTCACTGTGAAATTTGTGCTCTGGGTCTGACTAACAGGAAAAGGAACATGAAGTAGAAACATGACATGCTTTGAACAAATAGCTCTTAAGCAACCCAGGTCCCCCCAACCGCCACACACAAGAATGTCTTGGTGAGGAAACATGGTCCTATTCTTACAACCCAACTCTGAAACTAAGCATCAATCAGGCCAGTGGAGGAAGTAATTGTCTCCTCCCTCACCACCACTCCCCCCAAAGCTTGTCAAGTGAAATCAAAGATCAAGAGGATGCTCTTTTTTTTTTGTGAGGGGGATAATGCATTTGGGGTTTGTTCAACCAGGTCATACTGTTAATCTAGTTTTCTGTTTAGAGGGTCTGAAAAAAAATAGCATAACATCGTGCAGCAAAAATAGCTTGATGTGTGGCAGACAGGGTCCTGTTTTTTGCCACTGCAAAGCACCTGCTAACACAGCCATCTCAGTGTGCCAGATTTTGGCAATAAACAGCATGCCTCTCTTGTCCCCACACCTTATTCACCTGATGTCACTGTGTGTAACTTCTTTTTGTTTCCCTGAACACAGAGGGACATGAAAGGGCAGCAATTTGACAATGTGGAAGAGGTGAAGAGAAAATGAGGGAGGTGCTGTCAGTCATGCAAACAGATGAACTTGAAAAATGTTTTCAAGATTGGAATTGCACAATTGAGAAATTTACTAATTGTAACAGATTATACTCTGAAGGTAATGTTTGTTTTATTAAAAAAGTCTAAATACATAGCTTTGAAAAATATCCCTTTTTTAAATTTTGCGTGTGTGTGTGTGTATGTGTGTGTGTGTGGAATGAGGTACTCCCTCACATTAACAAGCATAACCAAAATAAAATAGAATGTCCATCACTGTTTTGCTGGTGATACCTCTCTTAATGCAGCATGTAGTACACTGATTTTTCCACCTACCAACAATTCCCTTCTCTTAGTATAGCTGCGTTCTGATTCCTAAGAGACCATGTGTGTGTGTGTGTGTGTGTGTGTGTGTCAGTCCAGGTAGACTAGAGGAACAAATTTCAGAGACAAGCTTATAGGTATAAGGAAAGGGTTTATATACAAAAGAAATGTGACACTAAGAAGGCATCCCAATCCAGTCCAGTGCAAAGTCCTAAGTCCAGTATTAACCCATATGCCTGAAATCAGTCTATAATGTCTGCTTCCGACTCAGGAAGTCACAGGTCAGTGGGTGCAGAATTCTGGTGCTGGCAGGGGTCTCCCCATGGCTCCTCGCTTCCAGGGCTCAGGTCCATCAACAGCATCCCACTCCAGCTTCAGAGGTCTGTCTTCATCAGGGCTAAGTCACGTGGTCTCTCCACTGGCTGCTCCAGTCTCCTGGATGCTGCCATTCTGTGTTGTCTGTGATTAATCATCTCTGAGACTAACTCCCACCAACTGGGGAAGATAGCTTCTCATCTTCACGAGGGAAATACTGCAAGATTTCCTAGGAGTCTCAGGTGAAAGCCATGTCCACACAGAGGCCTCATCAGCTACTCAATGGCTTTCTCCTGATTAATAGGCCAGACTCCACCCCTACATCTCAATTATAAAATTAACATAAGCACATGACTGCCACAATGTGTTTCTGGATCCCAATGAATAGCTTATAAGGATTATGTCATTAATGCGCAATATGTTAAACTTGTTCTTGGGATGTTTTCAAATTTTCTGTGGACGATACTCACGGTCATATTTGGGCTCTTGAATTTGCTTTGATTTTGTCTATCAGTACTGAAAACCAATCCAAGGATACATGGTAGTGATTCTTTTAACAAGCTTGTTGCCCATAAGTCAATTCTGCCCTACAGCAGCCTATTAGAGTTGAGTTTTCCTGTGGTGCTCTAAGAACTTGGCGTCTCTGGAAGAGCTGTTGCATCTTTCCGATCTTCCAGCACTTACCTCACGTGTTGCAGGTGTGTTTGGGATCACAGTTTTAGTTGCTACCCTGTTTCTTGGCTACTGTGTCATTGGTGTGTCCAAAAATCAGATATTTCACAAAAACAAGAACACAAAGTTTAAGTAAAAATAAGCAGTTAATACAATGGCTTAAATTTGCCAAAAAAAGTAATACAGGAAAATATAATCCAAGAAAAACCAATAAAAAGCAGGCTTCTTCTCTAAATAAAAACAAAACTGGGAATAAATTATGGCATTTGTAGTTTGGGGAACACTTTAAGGCCATTTTGAAAGAGAAAACTGACATTTTATCTTGCATTAGTATTGAGATGATTATTAGTCATCTATGTAGAAATAATAGCTAACATAATTTCGTGTAGAAATAATACTCTCCAAAACTATAGATTGAATACAAACGTTGCTTAAACATTTATTATATAACAAATTTACTTTTTATTTATTATTTAATAAATTTGTTATGTAACAAAGTTATTATAAAGCAAATTATTCTAGAAAGAGGAAAGCTAAAAGAGCTCCATCAGTCTCTAGGTGGAGATCAAGCATCGGGACATTCCCTAATTTTGGCCTTGGAAAACTTTAAGGGGAGTCAGCAGTATAAGATAAGAAGGAAATAACTAGAGTTGTAGGAAGGAAATCAAAAGGGAGTGGAGACCAGATTCAGATGAGAAAAAAAAAGGTTTTAAATATTAAGAAATAAATGAACACGTTAAATGCTGTTGATAAATGAAATATTATGAGAATAAATCGACTATTGGTTAAGCATTAATGGTCATTGATAAGTATAAATTTATTGTAGTGGTGAGACTAAATCTGATGTGAGTGGATAGAGAAGAGCCGGCATAAGATGAATTTTAAGGGAAAAGTTATTTTATAGTTAATTATTTTATAGTTTTTCAGGAATGGAAAGCAAAGAAATGGAGAAAGCTAACTCAGACATCAGGAATTTCAATGAATGAATATTAAAGACAAGGCCTACCAGGTAAAATATGGCCTACCATATTTGACATAGGGTAAAATATAAGTTTAAAGGGTGTTTTCCTTGTCTACATGCAGACTTATCCTATAGTAACCATAGAATGTGAACTGTGTTTATATGCATAACATGAAAATTGTGAGTGTTATAGGGACTTTCTCTTTCTAACAGCTCAAATTCCCTTTTTTTACTTTTCTTTACTGTTTTGAAATAACCGTACTCAACCCAGATGCTATTTTCAGACACAAATAAGTAAAACTCATTGTCTGAGAGTCAATTTCCACTTCTAAAACAGACTAGAATTGGCGCACTGGTCTTCCAAGTTTGTAATCATTAAAGAAGCAGGCTGCTCTTTCTCCCACGGGGCACTTGATGCATTTGAACTACTTTTGAGTCTGCAACCAAGGCTTTCACCACTGTGAGGCCAGAGCTTCATCTTGATTCACCGTGCATCCATGGGACAAAAGAGAAATTTCAGTTTGGGTTTCTGAAATTGTATATTTCTACAGGAGTGGAAAGCCTCATCATTCTGCAGTGATGCAGCTGGTGGTTTCAAACCTCCACCCCAATAAACCACTAGCCATGAAGGAGCCTTCCAGACGATATTATAGATATGTAAATATAATGTAAAAATAGCTGCTTCGAAAATAGCTACTTCATTGTGTTCTTGTTCAAGTATGCAAAATATATGATTCACTGTTAAGGGAACAAAGAGAGTAGCATAAATAATCTTTAAAAATATGTCACCTTGATGTTTCTAGGTAAATGGTAGAAGACTGAAACATACCAGTCAGAAGTATAATTTATTTTAGAAGTTTTTAAATGGCCTTTTGAAATATTGCACTGTGAAATACTTGTATTTTGAGTATTTTTGTTTAACTCTTTAAAATTGAAGCTCAAAAATAACTTTGTCTTGATAGAAAATAAATAATGATATTAGTATAATAAGAAAAGAATCATTATTGATAGAGGGGAAATGGAAAGTTATTAGTCAGTATTCTGTATTTGATTGCTATTGTGTACTAATTGTTTCAAATGAATCTAAGTGCATCTCCTATTTCTTTGTGTCCTGTGTTCCTCTAGTTTCTCCCAGGTGAACCCTGAGGGAAATTAGTGTCTTCTTTTCTTTTCAGATGAGTAAGAATTTGGTAATTTTGATTAAGTGTATTGTTCAAATATGCAAACATTGAATATAATTCCAAGATGTTTGAACAAGGAAATAAAAATGAGGGAGAATTGGAGGCACCTAAATTCATAGGCAAATGTATATTACCCAAAAAAGCAAGTGTGAAATATAACATACAAACAGAAGAATGCATAAATACCAAGCATAATCCATAGTTATCAACAGCTGTGTAAGCAAAAACACTGTAAATTTATCCAAATATTTTGATATCTTGAGGCTTAGCATTGGTGGCGTAAGTGGTTGAGTGTGGGACTGCGGCCCGCGGGCTTGGCGGTTCAAATCTCAGGAGCAGCAATGGGTAGCGCTCACGACCACCAGAGGCAGTGATGCTGACCCCCCCAAAAAAATATTTCGACATCTCTTTCTTGTTCTCACTGTTCATTCTACTTAAAGTAATAATTAGATTACATTTTATAATGACTGCTTTTGTTCTTTATAAAAAATACTAGATGCTATTCCTAAAAAGCAGGTTTTAATTTTAAATTGTTTTATAGATGCATTCACACAAAATGTGCCATGGTCTATTTTTTTTCCTTCAAAATTTTGTATGAAATCCATTCCTTTTGCTACATCAATTGCATTTCATTTATTTTAGGGCAGTGTAACTCCATATTGATTGTAATCTCGTTCAAAACCAAATTGCCTTCCCTTCCCAGGATATGTAAATTCTTAATTTCATTTAAAAAAACACAAGGGTCCCAGAATAGCCAAAACAATTTTGAGAAAGAAGATATTATTGAAGGATTCAAACTATTAATTTCAAAATTAACTCTAGTATTGCATAAATTAATACAGTAAGGAACCCTATACAAGCAGAAATATAGTTTAATGTAGCAGAATCGAGAACTCTGTGATAACTCTGTGCAGTTGTAATTCTTTCTTTAACAGGCATCAGAAAAATTCAGTTTCATATATGTGAAGAGAAGTATGTATCCACTCAAAAAGATCCATACAACACACATAAAATTCTACAAAATATGAATCACAAGGTAAATGAAATAACTGAAATTATAATGTTCTCTTGGTGTATTTTTATGTTTTGGGCTGCTAACTACAATATGAGTAGTTTGAAACCACCAAATCCTCCGCAGGAGCAAGGCTTCTATTTCCATAAAGTGAAAATGGTAAATGACAGAAGAGTGAAACATACTTGTCAAGGATGTGGTTATATTTTGGTATTATTAGGAGCCATCTCTGATTCTGACCCATTGTGACCTTATGCCCAGCAGAAGAGAACACTGGCCAGCCCTGGCCTGTCTTCACAATTGATCCTGTGCAGGAACCCACTGTTGCAGTCATGGCGTCATGGTGAGGGTATTCCTCTCTTTTGCCGGCCCTCTCTTTCATGAAACATGATGTCCTTCTCCAGTGACTGATCTATCCTGACAACATGTCCATCTTTCTCTCTGTGGGACACTCTGGCTATCCTTCTTCCACTATAGATTGGTTAATCCTTTTAGCAGAATGTGGTACTTTCATATTCTTCTCTGTATTCAAGGTCCAAATTTCACATGCATATGTTGCCATGGAAAACATCAGAGCTTGGGTGAAGTGTATGTTAGTCCTCAAAGTAACATCCTTGCTTTTCGGTACCCTAAAGAGGTCTTGTACAACAAATTTACATACTACAACTCGTCTTGTGATATCTTGACTGCTGCATTCACGAACATTGCTTGTGTATCCAAGCAAGATGAAATCCTTGACAACTTCAATCTTTTCTCCATTGATTGTGATCTTAATTACTTGTCCAATTGTGAGTATTTGGATCTTCCTTACGATGAGTTGCAATCCCTACTGAAGGCTGCAACCCTTGATCTTTCATTAGTAGTTCTTCAATCCCTCTTGACTTTTGGTAGGCAAGGTTGTGTCATCTGAATATCTCAGGCTGTGAATGAGCTGTCTGTCCTCCAATTCTAATGCCACATTCGTCTTCATATAAACCAGTCTCTCGTATAATTTGGTCAGCATTCAGATTGAGTAAGTACGGTGGGAAGATGCAAGCCTCATCAACACCTTTTCTTATGGTAAACCATGCAGTATCCTTTCGACCTGCTGATGGCACAACTGTCTCATGATTCATGTCCAAGTTCCAAGTAGCACAGTGAAATGTTTTAGAATCTTCATTCTCCTCAAGGTTATCCATCGTTTGTAATGATCCACAATGCCTTGGCATTGTCCATAAAACACAAGCAAACTTACTAGTATTCTCTGGATTCTTTCAATATTTATTTGACATCAGCCATGATATTCCTTGTTCTATATTCTCTTCTGAATCTGAACTGTATCTCTAGCACAAAATCTGAAGGTGAAGTATGCTCAGGTAATATAAGTATAGCTTTCCAGGTGATATATAACATGCTTTGGAATTGTTCCATGGTACCATCTAGTGGTATGGATACTCCATACAGTGGTGAGATTCAAATAATATGATGATAATATGATAATCATATTATTTGAATATGCATGCCCCATTCAGTAGTAGGCTTCAGATAATTTAGCAACAGGTCTGCTGCTCTAATTATAAAAATTATAAAAATCTAGCTTATTTCATACAGTTGACAATTAAATAAGAACAATAAATGATATATATTAGGTTGAGCTATAAGAAATATTTTTAAATAATCCCTGACTCAAACAATAAAATTATTATTATTACAATTATTACTGTTACTATTGTTACAAGATCACTTCATTGGGGAATTTTACAGTTCCTATAATGATCTGTACACCAATTGTATCAAGCATATTTGTAATATCTTGCCATCATTATTTTCTCAAACTTTACTTTCTATTGAATCCTTGTTATCAGCTTCTCTTTTTTTTGCTTCCCCTCCTCAACCTCATGACTTTTGGATAAATTATAAATTATTATTATTTTCATATCTTACACCACCCTTTGTCTCCCTTCCTGCAGGGTTTCTGTTGTTAGTCCCCCTGGGGGGTGGGGAATGATTATCATCATTGCAATTGGTTCCACCTTCCTCCCCTCACCATCTTCTCCCTAGCCTCCTGGTTTCTTTACCCCCACCCCCACCCTGTTCCTTGATTCCTTATGTCCTGAGTTCTTACCTCTTTTTTGAACCTATGCACATATTCTTATCTAACCCTAAGTGAAAGGCAGGACTGGGGTCATGACAGTGGAGAGTGAGAAAGACTCAAAGAGCCAAAGGAATATTGTATGTTTCATTGATGATATACTGTGCCCTGTTGACTCATTCCTTCCTTTCTTACCCTTCTGTTTGGGAATGTCCTAGTGTTCACAGATGGATTTGGGGTCTCTGCTCTGACCCTCCTCATTCTCAAGAATATGTTCTTTTTTTGTTTGTTTTGTGTTTTCTGATGCATGTTACTCAATCCTGTCAACAACACATAATCACAGAGGCTTGTGTGCTTCTGCCATATGGGCTTGTTTGTTTAAATTCAGGCCTTTGTGATGCCAGATGTAACATCTTTTGATAGCCAGGCACCATTGCTTGTTCATCACATTTACTTATGCACCCATTTTGTCTTTAGTGATAGTGCAGGGAGGGTGAACATAAGAGTAGGCCAGTTTGTTAGAACTATGTGTTCTTGCATTGAAAAGAGGTCCAAATTCTGTCTACTACTTCAATGTATTACCATATATATTGCAATGTATATATGTACACAACTATGTTTATAATTCTATCCATAGTTTTGCTTCCTAGATCTTTTCTCTGTTTCCTTCTACTTTTTTTGCTCCACCATCACACTTGCCCTTATTCTTCCTTTTAGTATTTCCACTCAGCTAGATTGCTGTTGCTTCAATAGCTCCAGGATCTCTGCCTTCACCTCATTGTTGAATTTAATTCCCTAGTTGTTCCCCTGTTTAAAGCTTTGGTCCCTTCCCACCACCTCCTTCTTTCCCCAAGTCGCTCCTGAACCATCAATCCCATTTCTTTCTCTTCCAACTTGCTTCCCATGCCTATCTTGTATAACTAGTCACACCAACAATAACACAGCCCAAACAAAAAGAAAACAGAAAATTGAATAAAAAGACCAAACAAGCTAATGTAAAGCAAAACATTACACAACCCCAGGTCTACCCACTGACCTTTATGACAATCTTCCCACTGGTCCTAGAGGATTTCTGGATTTCCTAGCCTGAAGTCTATTTGGGGAACTTCTCAGGGGCTTTGTGGCTTGGCTTTGCACATGTTGCTGATCTGTGATGCTCCTTTCTTGGTTTGCCCCACTGTGGAGTGTTCAGACAAGACTAACCCTCTGTCTGCATCCCTAGTATTGTCCTCGATTGTGGAATGCTCCACTGAGGGGACAGCATGGCTTGAGCTGATGTCAGCACTACAGTCATCTCTGTGCCTTAGCAGCTCCATGCAGGGCCATCATACTCCAGTCTTGGTGTGCTGATAGGGGGTTTAGACCATTCCTTCTTTTCCTTCTTGATTTGCTACTGTGTGGGATTGACATGTTCTCCCCTGTTCTCAACATGTCGGATTAGAGTTGTCCTCTGCAGCACAGACTTCTAGGATGGGGGTCAGTTTGGCACGGATTGGGGCTGGCCCTCTAGTCCACTCTTTTCATGCATTGCTCCATTTGCTTATGTTGTCCTCAAGGTTTGGTGCATTGTGGTAGGAGACTGCATGTACACTCTCTATTCTGTGGTGACATAACCAATACTCATCCCCTCGGTGGGTTACTGCCCAGCTCACCTGTGACATTGCCTCCTAACTCTCTTTCCTCTCTCCCCTTTCCTCTTCCTTGCATTGGAATAGCATGTACATCCTTGGGTTTGGTCTGACCCCTACCTGACTACTGTGCCTCAATCCATATAGTGTGAAATAAGTTGACTTTCTTCTGCAAGTTGATTTTCTTTCTTTTTTTGCTATGGTCTGTTGAGCTTCTTGACCTCTATCTGGGATAATTAAGGTAGGGGTTGTTTTTCCAAGTGTATGCCCATGTCATCCACATTGTTGAATTCATTGGAATGCAGACTTTCATAGTACTTTGTGGTTACCCTTTTAATCTCTTCAGAGTCCATGTGATTTCCCCAGTTTTATCCTTCATCTTGGCTTTTGATGTTTGCACCTTCCTTTCCTTGGTTAAGCTTGCCAGCAATCTGTCGATACTGTTGATCCTTTCAAGGAACCAGCTTTTGGCTGCATTGGCTTTTTGCACTTTTTTGTCTTTCTACTCATTTAACTCTGCCCTAACTGTTATTACTATTTTTTTCTTTTGCTATGGGAGGAGTTGTTCTGTTGACTCTGTTCTAGTTGCTGGAGGTTTTGTGATAATATATTAGTCATAAGTTTCTCTTCCTTTTTCATATACTCCCTTATTGCTATCAAGCTAGTAACTGATAACTCTGATAACTGTTTTTGCTATATGCCGTAGATTTTGGTACATTGTATTTTCATTCTCATTAGTTTCTAAACTCCTCTCTAATCTGCTCCACTACCCATTCATGTTGTAGAATATGTTTATTCATCCTACTATTGATTTTCCTTGTTTTTTTTCTGGTTTTCCTTTTGATCTCCAGCTTTATGGGGAAGTGATCTGAGAGGGGAATCTAAATAATCTCTATGTGTTTGAATTTAATCAGGCTCAACTTTGTGCCTCGATAGTATAAACTGTTATTTAAAAAACATCCATATTGCTTCTTCTTCTTCTTTTTCCCATTTCTCTTGTATCACTGCCCTGGTGGGAGTAGGAAGCCCAGTCTTGCTCCAGGAGAGCTGCTGCTGGTTTTGAACTGTCAACCCTGTGGGCTGCTGTTTCACACACAACCACTGTGACCCCAGGGCTCAGCTCCATATTGCTTCTTAATTGGCATCTTCACTTAAAATATTCCTTGCATCTATCCAAGTAGCATCAGCTATGTGACATCCTGAACAATTTTTTTCACCATCAGAATATGATACCATTTCTTTACAGGTAGATAAATTAGGTAATAGTAATTGTGTTTGAGGTATTAGAAACAATTAGATGGCTTCTTCTATATTATGTTCATCTTTGAAAAACAAATCTTTCTGCTTCTGACCTTAGAGCAATTGTTTTTACAATATATTTTAGGTATTTGAACACTTTCATAGATTTCATAATTCACTCATAATATCTCATGGGAATTTGAGGTGTGATACAAAGTTGAAAAGGACAGTGTGTCACCCTCTAGTTGTTTTGCACTTTTTTCTTTAAACTCTAGGTTTATTTATTGAAGTAAAAAAAGCAAAGGAATAAGAATATAATATTTCATCAAAAGTACAATGAATTTTATTAAATGAATAAATATTACAAGAAAAATTCCATATATTTTTATACCAGTGGATGGAATGACATTATTATGGGTGCTTTGAATACACTGTTGATGGATGGATGTTAAAAAAAGAGTAAGAAAAGTAAATTTGTGACTTTTACACTTGGCAACTGTTCACCTTAAAGATAATTATGATTACAGGTGTTCCTTTAAGAACTGGTTTACCAAACTCAGCAAAAAATAAGGCATCGATTCTACCAAACTGGTGCGAACAGGCTGAATCCTACCACTGATCCCTTTCAAGGGAAAAGAACAAGGGCTGTTGTCTTAGCTCATACCCTCTTCTAAAGTAGAGTTTAAAAGATTTTGACAAGAAAATGATGAGTGTAGCTTGAGTCATACATTTTATTAAGGCCAGGTCCTAATCCATCCATAATCTTGGTTATTAGTATAGTAAAGAATGCCTTCCAAAACGAGACTATAGCCACAGGCATATGGAATCCAGAAATATGTAACATATGGCTGGAGAAGGACCATATTAATTGACTATACACAAGTTACTACTGAAATGTTGGTTGCTGGACTCTCAAGTCATCCAGCAGTGCCACAGATGAATGACCTAGGGTTCTACTTCCACAAAAAGTCAGCCATGAAGGCCCTATGAAAATTATATGTATATATGTATGTATATACACAAATATTATGTTATGTTATGTTATGTTATGTTATATATTATACAGAGAGAGTCTCCATGAGCTAAGATCAATTTTTTTGGAAGTAGTAAGTGTACTTTAAAATAAATCATTAGAAACTTAAAGCAATTATAGATAATCCTCTGTATAAGTATTTTATTAAGAAGATATGGAAAAGCAATTCATTTTTTAAGTTTAATAGTAATAAACAGTGAATAATAAATGATCCAAATAATTCAGGATAAGTGCCTTGGCATTGAATTTTCAATTTTTTAAACCCTATTTTTATTTTATTTTATTTTATATTATTTATTTTTGGGGGGTCATCACTGCCCTCTGGTGGTTGTGGGAGTTACCAAGCCTTTCTTCCGGAGAGCTGCTGCTGGATTTGAACTGCCAAGGCAATGGGCCACAGTCCCGCACTCAACCACTACACCACCGCGGCTCAGCCCTGAATTTTCAATTTTATAGCTTACCTTCCATAAATTTAGTTGCAAGTAGCCTTTTAGACAAACTTAAGAATATAACAACTTTTTTTCTCTAATTGACTATAAATCACAGGCATATGGAATCCAGAAATATATCACATATGGCTGGAGAAGGACCATATTAATTGACTATACACAAGTTACTACTTGTCATAGAATTCTCCTGGAGTTTTGTCTAGAGAAGTGATTATGTGTTTACATGTAGCAAAATGAATTTATTTTATAATTTTTCAAATTCCTCCTTTTAACATGCATGATTTTATTCAACAGAAACAAAATATGCCTGGATTTTCTTTTTAAGCTTATCATGGGCTGAACCCTGGTGGCGTAAGTGGTTGAGTGCAGGACTGTGGCCCACTGCTTGGTGATTCAAATCCAGCGGTGGCACTCAGGAGCAGCGCTGGGTAGTCCCACGACCACCAGAGGGCAGTGATGCCCCCCCCAAAAAAAGAACAAAAACAAAATGAAACAAAACAAAAAAGCTTATCTTTTGACCCTACATCACAGATTTATTATTTGATAAGTGACTTCAAGTTATATTTTGTATTAAATGCGATTCTTCATTACATTTTTTTAATGTTCAACTGGCAGACAAATCACTGTATCTGAATGAGTGTTTGCTAATTTCAGTCACATGCATCCCTTACAATTCTTGCTGATTCATCTGGCAATACAGTTTTGTTTTTTTCACAATTGTTTTTCCCCATGCCAAATAATGTTGTCCAACACTGTGATCATTAGGTTTATTGTGTTAACCTGGCCAACTGGAACATGTGGGATTAATCAGGTTGCAATTTGATTGGAAGGCAAAGAGAGGAATGGCTCCTCAAGGCCCACCCCCATCTCTCTTGTTCTCCAGTGATCAGAGCATGTTGGAGTGTTTGTGCTGCTGCTTCAGCCTGTTCTCTGTGTCACCCTGTGAATTCCATCACCTGTGGGCCA
The DNA here is from genome assembly GCA_004026705.1 of Nesogale talazaci. Classification (NCBI taxonomy): domain Eukaryota; kingdom Metazoa; phylum Chordata; class Mammalia; order Afrosoricida; family Tenrecidae; genus Nesogale; species Nesogale talazaci. The sequence goes on from PVJH01004007.1 coordinate 59,431, forward strand.
GGCCAGCATGTGGATCATGTCGCTAGAGCTTGAGGCTCCTTCCAGACTTACTTCACTCCACTACTGGTATGTACACCACTCTAGCTTGAGCCTGTTGGGTTCTGTCACTTTGCATTGTGTGGGTCCAGCATCACATCCGGACCTGCTTCCCTAAGTTCCGGAGTTACTGACTGTTGCTGACCCACCCTGCCAATTGTTGCCTGTGGGCAGACTCTGCTTGCCTTGCCCCACGAAGGAATCTGCTGTCTGCATTCTTGATCATGGACCCACGTGAACTGAAGCACTTCCAATATATTAACTGTTTCAACATAAGTGAGTTGAACCGAATCCTCTGTACATATTTATTTTCAATTTAAATTTTATTTTATCAAGGGTTCTTACAGCTCTTAATACATACACATCTCCATTTTGTCAAAAACATCTATACATGTGTTATCATTTATTTTTCAAAATATTCTCTTTCTACTCCAGCCGCTGACATTAGCTCCTCCTTTCCCACCCTCCTTCTCACACCCTCCTTCCCCAATTACCCCCTTGATAACTTATACAGTCTTCCATTTTTTCCATGTATTGCATCAACTGCCATCTCATTTTGCCCACTTTTCTGCCATCCCTCCCCAGGGATGGGGACCAAAGGTCCATCATTGTGATCGGTTCCCCTTACTCCCCCCACCACTCCTTCTTTGTATTGCTCCTTCCATTATTGATCCTGAGGGGTTTATCTGTTCCGGATTCCTGGTTTTGTGAGCTTCTATCTGTACCATTATATACATACTCTTGTCAAGTCAGAATATGGAATATAGAATTGGGGTAATAGTAGTGGGAGGAGGAGGAAGCATTAAAGAACTAGAGGAAGGTTGTGTGTTCTTCAGTGCTTTACTGCACCTGACTGACTTTTCTCTTGCTAGTGACTGTTCTGAAAGGGGAGGAGGGTCCAATTGAATACTGATGGACTTTCGTCCATCAATCTGCTCACTCCCTAGTCCCACTGAAATGCTTTTTTTGGTTGGTTTTGGGGGGTTCTTTGATGCCTGAGACCTGATCCCATCGGTAGCTCCTGATCTTACAGGCTGCTGTGCTTCATCCATGCGGGTTTTGTTGCTTCTCAGCTAGATCCTGCTTGTTTATGTTCAGGCCTTTAAGACCCCAGACACTCTGTCTTTCGATACCTGGGAACCATCAACTTTCTTCACCATAATTGCTTATGCACCCATTTTGTCTTCAGCTATCATATCAGGGAAGGTGAACATCACAGAGTGCAGTGCTAGGAGAACAAATTGTTCTTGCATTGAGGGAGTTCTTGAGTGGAGGTTCAATGTCCATCCACTATGGTATACTTTATATATACACACACATATAGATCTATTCCCCTTTCATTGTATATAAATATATTTACCTATATACATACCTATATTTAGACCTATATAAAAGTCCTTGACATCCCATTTTTTCCTCCATTTCCTTTTACTTTCTTCTTGTCCCACTATCATGTCTGGGCTTCATTCGGGTTTTGGTACTACCTTTCGGCTACATTGCTCTTCATCGAGCAGCCCAAAGCATTGCATATCCACCTTGACATTAACTTTAGATCACTTATTCTTCCCTTGCCCCTGCGTCTATCGACAGCCCTCTCCTTCTCACCACCCCGCGCTCTCCTGTGTCTCCCCCAACTGTCAGTCCCATTATTCGCCCCTTGATATTGTTCATCTCACCTATATTTTCCTTTTTTTCTTTTATTGGATTAGCTGTTGGTAAGTTATTTTTGTTTTCTTTTTTGCTATGTTTTGCTCTGCTTTGCTTTTGCACATATAATTGTCTATGCATTTCTATTTGGACAAGATAGGCAGGATGAACCCTCTGTACTTCTGTGTGAACTGATTAGTTGCTATATTCCTTCCCAATAAACCACCCTATCATTTCATTTATATATAAAATCATAAGTTTCCTGGTCTCATTTCTCTAGAGAACTCTGCATAACAAACACTTGTACATGCACTTATCTAAAGAGTTAGGAAAAATGATTAAGAGCAGTCATCAATTATATCATACTTTCCTCAAGTTTTTAAAAAGATAATAACCATATATAATTTTTCTGCAAAAATTATATATATTATTCACCAATCATTTATCAGATAAACTACACCATATATTGCATTATTGGTGACATACAGTCTCTTTCCTCTTGCTGTAAATTGACTCCAAATAATTCAGGACAGATGACTTAAAATTGGATTTTCAATCTTATAAATAACTTTCATTAGGCTTATCTACAAATAACCTTTTAGAGAAATTTTATTATGCAATTATTTTAATGCAGTTACATTTTTCTTCACTCATCATTCAGCAGATAATTAACTCACAATTAACATTCAATTATGTACTTCACATCAATTTGCTATATTTATTTTTAAGAATTAAATAATTAGATATTTGCAAATAGCATATATGTCCAAACAGATAACTATGGCTTCACTTAGATATTTGGTTGCATTAAATAATCAAATGACAGCTAAAACAAATGACATTTACTGGATTTCAGAGATTAAATGAGAATAAGCCCTGGGAAACCAGGTACTGTATTTTGGGGACCATAACACACACTTAATTTTCTCCAAAAGTGGGGACAAATGAGGGTTTGTCTTATGATCTGAAGGTGTGGTATCCCAGAATATTTTAGAATACTGATACTATTTGATTCAGGTTATGTTTTTTCTTGTTTTCTGCTCTAAAAGCTGGGTGTGTCTTATGGCCAACTGCATCTTATGGTCCAAAATATATGGTAACTGGTTATAGGGAGCCAATGACCATCCAGTGACACATTAAAATATAATAGCAACATTCACAAATAATTATTTTGCATTTATTTTATCACGTAAGCAATACTCTGAAAACATTGATCATGTTTTATTATAAATAATTACTGGATTGCCTCATGTCTGCCAAGAGTATCTCTGACACCTTGATAATGAAATAGTCAATGGGAGCCAGGTGCAGTGGAGTTACTCTGTATGACTCTTCTCCCCATGGTCTTTGTAAATCCTACTGAATGGCAGCATGAAAGCATTTAGATCAGGCATATTGAATTCGGAGGTGGGGATTGGTCAGTCAGCCTTCTAAGTAAAAGTCACCATTTCAGATGCAAGGCAGGAGAGATTTTGATGACCCTCAAGAAATAACAGCCACAAGAAGAAGAGCGAAGTTCCTGTGTGGGGAAGCAACGATGGTGGCAGAACCCACGAGACAGAGCAATGACCTTCTCAGCACATCAAATGAGCAAAGCTGATTTTTAAAGATTGCTTTAATTTCTTTAATATTGGTGTTAAAAGTGCTCTTCATGGTCTACAGAGAAATACATAAAACCTTGGACATTTTTCCTCCATTGAATCCCCCAATATCTGGGCTTTCTTTATAAAACACACATATATATACATATATTAATTAAAAATCATTTTATTTAATTAAAAATCCATCGTTGTTCACAATTCACAAATAAACATACTGTGTCAAGCACCTTCACATGTCTGCTGCTGTTATCATTCTCCGAACATCCGCCTTTCCCCTTGAGCCCCTGATATTGTCTTTTCCATCCTTTCCCCTCTTCCCCTGGTCTCCCCTACCCACCAACCCTCACTACCCTATAAATTATTATTGTTCTGTTGTCACGTCTTACACTGTCTGACCTCTCCCCCAACCCACTCCTTTGAGTTTCCTCTAGTTCCTGGAGCCTTCCTCCCCCCAACTATCATGGTCCCAAATCAACCATACAAATCCAGATGGACTGGAGAAGGTACCCTGGTGGAGAGGAGAGCTGGAAACATGGGGAAACCAGGATGGATGAGCCCCTTCGGGCCAGTGGTGAGATTGAAGCTGTTGGATGGGTGGAGAGAAGGTGAGGTGGAGAGACGGAACCAATTGCAAGGATATACTCATAAGCTCTTATTTGAAGGATGGGCATACAAAACATATTTTAGAATTAACTTTGAAAATGTCCCTCCATTATTCTCAGTGATATATAGCTAATATTGACAAAACATATCCTTTGAATTCTGTACCACTCTAAAATCTTCAGATTTAATGTGTGGAAATTGTCAGATGAACTATGTTTAAAAATAATTTATTTAGATTTGAAATCCTTGAGCATCCATTTGTACACAAGATCATTTAAAAATACTTTAAAATTACATACCATTTTTCTTGTCATTGCTTGTTGGAAGGGTTGGTACAGTTCCAATGTGATTCCTAACAAATATATCCCAATTACACTTGGCAGTACAATACTTCTCTAGAGCTTGTGAGTTCAACTGTAGGCTATTGTTACCATTTTAGTAAGGGAAATTTATTCCTATGTAGGTTCTGGTTCATAAATACAAGCAAGTTTTTCCAATCAAGTCATATTTAAAAATATATCTGTGACCAGTGGTTGGGTAGTCACACATGAGTCCTCTCAGTAATACATTATTGTACAATAGAGTCCTTAAAAAGAGGGTGAAATAAGAACTGGGACTTCTGAACAGAACTCCAATTAGATAGTTTTATTCAGAAATTTTCAGTGACCAGTCATGGAATCCCCCAGGAGTGATCTTGATAGGATTTCTTGCAGAACAGGGATCAATTATGGGGACTTATCATGAGAAAATTTAAAGAAAATTGAAATTTTCACTGATAAGAAAAAGGCAAAGTTGTGCTGAGGCCATCGTGACAACGTATTTGCTTATTTTCCAGGGAATCCAAATCTGTCCTATGACAATTGCATTGAGCAACTGGGCCTCTTGCATACAGTACTTCAAATGTGGCCCCTGAATATTTTATTTTATCCCTAAACTGAATGAACACTTAAAAGGAAAACTATGTAAGTCCTCTGAGTATACCCAAACTGCCATTTTCATGTCATTTAAAGAATGAAGTGCAGAAACCTTCAAGGTCTACAGGGACAGTAACAATACCTCATTAATTGTACAGATTAAGATAGATATATTCTGAGAAATAATAGGGTAAAGGTTTAAAAATAATTTTAATAAAGCATCTTCTGATTGTATACCAATATTTTAGTTACCCTGTTATGAAAGCAATTCCAGCATGTTAAATAAAAAATTTTACATGGTATCTAATAATTATATTAGAAAAGTATTGACCTACTTTTAATATTGATGATATGGCAGCTTTCACCACTTCTCTGGCAGTTTATCATACTGCGATGGCTTGTTTTCCAGCATGGTACTGAAATTTGAAAAATACGTCACTGGTATTTGAAATGCCAGTTGGATCATTCATGGTCAACACAGGAGAGTTGCCAGAGTAAGAACAAATGATAAATAATAAGGTGTCCAGTCTTGAGGCATGGGCCCCTGAAAATCCGATGAATAGCAGCAGAACACTGAAGAGGTGACTCTTCTCTGTGCCTGCCAAGCTAAGTTGTTCATCCTCTGACCCTACGTTACACAAAGTAGATTCCACCACAGTGACCTAGACAGAGTGCTGCTGTCCAGACTTTGACTACAAGAGCACAGGTCCACATGAGAATAAATAGCTTAAGACATATATTAATAATTGGAATGTGGAATATAGAAAGGACACATTTAGCAACATTGGAAGTTATCAAAATTGCAATGGAATGCATACAGATCTGTGTTCCAGGAATTAATGAGATAAAATGGACTGGTATTGATGATTTTGAATCAATTCATTGACTGCCCCTGTACTTTACCAAGCATATCTTTTCCAGGGACTGGTCTCCCCTGGCAACGTATTTAAAGCCCACAAGTTTGAATCTTGTCACCCTTGTTTCAAAGGAACATTCCAGAAGTAAATCTTCAAAGATAGATTCCTTTGTTCCTTTGGCAGTCTGCAGTACTTTCAGTTTTCTTCACCATCACTACATTTCAAATATCTCATTTATCATTCTGTCTTTCTTACTCGATGTCTAGCTTTCACATGCCTATGAAGTGACTTAAAGAAACATGGCTTCGTTTAGATGCAACTTAGTTTTTAAAATAATATCCCTATTTTCAGTACTTTAAAGAGGTTTCCAGTAGATTTTCACAATACAATGCGTTCTTTAATATCTTGACTACTTCTGTTTCATGAACTTTTATTGTATATTCAAACAAGACAAAAATCCTTGACAACCTCAAGCTTTTCTCCATTTATCATGATGTTATCTATTGGCTCAAGGATAAGGACTTTTTCCTTTACATCTAGTTGTAATCCATACCAAGAACTGCATTCCTTGATTGTATCAGCGAGTGTGTCAAGTCCTCCTCACTTTCAGCAAACCAGGTTGTGACATCTATACATCATAGGTTGTCAATTAGCTTTCCTCAACTTCTGATGCTTCATTCTTTTCACATAAGCCAGCTTCTCAAATTATTTGTTAAGCATACCGATTTAATAAGAATGGTAAAAGTATACAAACTTGATAGATACTTTCCTGATTTTAAACCATGCAGTATTCCCATGATCTTTCTGGACAATTGTTTCTTGATCATTGCATAAGTTCCAAATGAGAATAATGAAGTGTTTTGGAATTTTCCTTCCTCTCAATGCTTTGTATTTTTGTTATTCATACAGTGTAATACCTTTTCATGGTCAGACACAATTAAACATATTTCTGGTATCCTCTGTTTTTAGTCAAGATGCATTTGATATCAGCAACAATAAAGCTTATTCCAAAAACTCTTCTCAATCTAACTTACTTTTGGCAATGCCCTGACAATGCACTAATATAACCATTGTTGACTAACTTTTTGGTACAGGCACATTTATTAATGATATTGTTCTAGAACTTTTGTATTTTCTGGGTCAATTGTTTTTGGAATAAGTACAGCTGTCTTCCTATTTTGGGGGGTCATAGATGTATAATTGCTACAAGCTCTGCATGAGCTTATGGAAACATCTCAAATGGTATTCCACCAATTCCCTGAGCCTAAATATACTAAAGGTATATACTTTATAGCTTTGACTCAGAGTGCATTTGGAATTCATTTCACTAGGTCAGACTGTTAATCAAGTTTTCTACTTAGAATTCTGAAAAGATTGCATAGGAGAATGCTACAAAAAGTCTGATTTGTGGCAGATGGTGCACTGGTTTTGCCACCAAGTCACAGGTCAGTGGGTGCAGAGTCCCGGCACAAGCAGGGGTCTCCCCATGGCTCCTCGCTTTCAGGGCTCAGGATCCATCAGCAGCATCCAGTGGTGACAGAAGCAACTCAGTCCTGGCAGAGGTTTTCACATGGCTTCTCCAGCTTCAGAGTTCTGGTTCCATCAGGATAAGGCCACATGGCTTCTCCTCCGGCTCCTCCAGCTCCTGGGACGCTGCCATGTTGCCTTGTCTGTAGTTCATTGTCTCAGAGACTGACTCCCAATATTTGGGGAGATGACTTCTCATCTCCACAAGGGAAATACTGTGAGATTTCCCAAAAGTCTCAGGATAAAACCATGCCCACACAGAGGCCTCATTGGCTATTCAATGGCTACCTCTAGATTAACATTCTAGACTCCACCCCTACATTTCAATCATGAAATTGACATAAACACATGACCGCCACAATTCGTAAAGGGCAACAAGCAGACCTTGAACTATTTATAGGTTTTTCCATTTTTGTCAGTGACTTTCTATTTACTATTATTATTTTGCTTTTGTTTTTGTTTTTTGGTTTTGACTTCCTTCATTTTTTCATTTGACTTTTCCTGTTTTTTGCACTTATTAATGTATCTGCATTTCTATCTAGATAAAATAGGCAAGATAAATAATTCAGAGATGAAAAGAATGGAACCAGTGGTTCCAGGGGGATACAGGAGAAGGGAAGGTGAGAAAAATGAAGTGAGGCGGGAGAGAAACCAAGGGACAAGGGAACAAGAAGTGAACTAATATCATTGGAAGAAAGGTCATGGGATGCTTGTGGGGCTTAATGAAGGGCAATGAAGCAGTGAGGAATTACTAAACCTGAATGAAGGCAGAACATTATGATGGGACAAGGGGAAAATAAAAGTAAATAGAGGAAAGGACCAGAAGGCAAAGAGCATTTATAGAGGCATAAATACAGGCATTTAAATATATAAATACATATATAATTAGATTCATATCTATATGTTAAGAATTAAGTTTGCAGATAGACATTGCACCTCAACTCACGTACTCCCTCAATACAAGAAAACTTTGTTCTAATAATCCGGCATTCTGTGATGCTTACCTTCCCAACACGATCTCTGAAGACAAAATTGGTGCATATGCAAGTGTGGTGAAGAAAGCTGATGTTGCCGAGTCGTCAAAAGATATAGTGTCTGTGGTCTTAAAGATCTGAAGATAAACAAGCAGCCATCTAGCTCAGAAACAACAAAGCCCACATGGAAGAAACACACCAGCCTGTGTGATCATGAAGTGTCAATGAGATCAAGTATCAGGCATCTAAGACCCTGAACAAAATCATACCCAATGTGCATGGGGTTGGGAGGGCATGGAGTGGAGATCCAATGCCCATTTGTAGACAATTGGACCTCCCCTCACAGAGGAGTCACAAGAAAGCCATGAGCCAGTCAGGGTGCAGTGATAAAACACACAACTTTCCTCTAGTTCTTTGGCTCTTTGTTCCTCCTGTTATGACCTCAATTCTACCTTACAAATCAGATTATAGCAGAATATGCACATTACTACATATAATAACCTTCAACACAGGGAATCCTGGATAGATACACCCTTCAGGGCCAACAATGATAAGAGAGATACCTGGAGGAATAGGGGAGGGTGGGGGAAGAAAGGGGGAGTTGATATCATAGGTTAAACTATAACCCCTTCCAGGGGACACACAATGAAAAAGTGAGTGAGGGGTGATGGCGATTGGTGTAAGGTATGGAAATAATAATCTATCAACTCTCAAGTGTTTGTGAAGGAGGGCAGGTAGGGGATGGAGGGGAAGAAATGGGGAGCTGAGTATAGGGGCTCAAGTGAGAAGAGAATTCTTTGAAAATGCTGATGGCAGCATGTGTGCAAATATGCTTGACACACTGGATGGATATAAGAATTGTGATAAGAGATGAAAGATAAAGTATTTGGAAAAAAGTTTATTTATATATATATATATATATATATATATATACACACACACATGTACACACACACACTTACATGTGTACCACATGTTAATAGCATGCAATTTCACTACCATGACTATTTAATTGTGTACTGATTATTAACAAGGTTCTAAATTGCTGGAAGTAGCTCTGGTGACATAATTCTTTAAGTGCTCAGCCATTGCCTAATGGTCAGAACTATGGGGGATGTGGTGGACTATGTCCATAAAGGTTTAGTCTTAGAAACGCAATGACCATATGTGATATGCTCTTTAGGAAGTGCAATCAAACTGACAGCATTGGGATCAAAATTGCAGTGTTTCTGTGGTGGAATGTGCAGGAGATTTAGTTCGGATTATTAACCAATAAACTTTATGTGCAGATATGACCCTTCTGTCAGTGGAAGTTACTCATTTTCTGGACTAAGAGTAAATAGTAAGACATTTCTGGCAACATACATGACAGCATTTTGTTTATTGTATAAGCTGTTATCATCAGTAGGGTTAAAACTGGGGGTTTTCATGAATAGGAATTGAGTTGATGGCAGCACCTAACAAAAAAACACCAGAATATACTTTCAAGTGTCAATTGCAATGAGGGACTTTGTACAAGTAACTGACATTATCTCTGTCTCTTGATCTATAAAAGTAATCAATAACAGTTCCTCCAATATATATAAAAATTTTGATACCAAAACAATAATACATTAAGATATTTAGAACAATGTTTAATAAGTATGAATAAGGTTTTATTAATATTCTAATAACCATTTATCAAACTATGTGGATCAGAGATAATGCAGTTTTAAATAACATAATAAGTTATACTTAAAAAAATCAATGAGCTGACTTACAATAGTTAATTTGTGAATTTTAGTAAGACATAGTTTGTATGTTTTGTCTTTTTCCTCATCTATATATCAGGGAAAATGAAATATATATAATTCAGAGTTAAAGTTTAGAACAAAAATATAGTTTATAACTATATTTTGTTTTGTGATCACCATCATCATTATAATTTCAGTTGTTGTGATTCATATTACTATACATCTGAAAGCAGAAAGAAAATAGTAACCTATGAGGTTCTGTTTGTTTGCTTATTTTATCATATAGAAGGCTTGCGCCTCTTAAGAAAATTTTCCTCTGGGGTTTTATGTTAGGTCTTTTTACCTACTCTATTGAATTCTCATGGTTGCTGTCATCTTGGATGTTGTGTTTCAGAAACTCAAATGGATCAAAAAGTATATCGTGCTCTGAGAATAAAGAGGGAGAAGAAGAAAGAGAAGGAGAAGAAGGAGGAGGAGAGAAGAAGAAGAAGAAAAGGAAGGAAGGAAGGAAGGAAGGAAGGAAGGAAGGAAGGAAGGAAGGAAGGAAGGAAGGAAGAAGGAGAGAAGCTTAAGGCATTTAGATTACTTCTTGTGGGGATTCATGGTTGACTAGTCTGATTAAGTATGCAATGTAGAGATTCATTATCTTGATGAGACAACAGTGCTAACATCATGCTTTCTTGCCCCTAATGTTGACTCTAGGGTCAGGCTGTCAAGATGGGGCAGGGGGGAAATGGGCAAGAGGGGCTGGAAGAAAACAGTGATAGACAATCTAAGTGATTAATAATATTTGGATATTATATGTCCCAGAGTGAAATACATCATTATTCTGCTTTTAAATTACTTTAGAGCATCCCTTTTCTCACCTAATTAAATGTACTTTTCCTTTTTGTTGAAAAGTAAAAATATCCACAAACTTCTTCTGTATTGTCACCTTATTACAAACGCATACAGCAAATTTGGGTTTTAAAAAACCTTATGATTACGCAAATAGTATAGTAGTTGTGTTAGACATGGTTGACTAGAGAAACAAATCCAAGAACATACATATATGTATAAGAGCTTTATTTCATAGAGCTATTGTATATTGAGGAAACATCTTGACCCAATTCCATCAAGTCCATCCTTCCAACATTACCCCATATATCCAATACTGGTCTATAAATTCCTCTCTAGAATCGTACAGCATGTGCAACAATGCCGAATTAAGGATGATCACAGGCCAGTGGGTTAAAAAGTCTTGTGGATCCAATTCTGGTGGAAGCCTCGCAGTGATTGTGCAGGTCTCCACGTGGCTCCTCCATCTCTCAGATTGTCTCCTCACAGGAAGGTGAAGTTGAAAGAGAGTGTGTCCCATCTCTGGGGGGGAAAGAGAGGAAGTTCTCAGAACCCTCATGAGAAGGCCGTGCTCACCAAGAGGCATCATCAGACTGTGACCTGATTGACAGGCTAGACTCCATGACAGGCTGGACCCCATCCCTTCACTCTTTTTTTGTTGTTTGTTTTTGCCTTCACTCTTAATACCCTCAAGTTGACAAATGATTGCATAACTATCACAGCAATTAATATAAGAAATAAAGCTGAAATATGAACCATAACTTTCACTGCATTTCATTGTCATTCTATTGCTAAATTTTTCTTTTATAACTTTATAATTTTAATCTGGTTAAATGTAAAAGTTATCTCAAAGAAAATTGAAGTATTATAAAATGGCTCAGGAAAAAAGCACAATATGTACACATTCCAGAAGTAAAATGCATATTTTACCTTTACTGCTATTTTCGTCAAACTAGTGGAAATGATCATTTATTTACTTACATAAAAATAAGACCCTCATCATCCTTAGAACTTGTATTAAAGTTATGATGTTTTGCCAGGACTCAGAGTAGGGTGTCAAAAGTAAAATCTCTTGTACAAAATTTAAGGAGGCACTTAAAACTCAGAAATCAAGATTAATTATAGTTTAATTCTACAGTTTTCAAAATAGACAATAATATGCACAGCTACGCTCATAAAAATCATTTAATTCTGTCTTTAATTTCCAGGAATACTAGATAGTATCAACTAGCAGAATTGGTGTGGAGCTGTCCGACAAGTGCTGGCTGCTACGTGTTTAAGGTTGGACGTTCAAACCCATCAGCCATTCCTTGGAAGAAAAATGAAGCTATCTGCTCCCATCTGTATTTACAGCATAGGAAAACCAATGGAGGATTGCTAAGAGTCAGAGTGAGATTTATGGCAGTGTATTAGTAACTTGTTAGAAGTAGAGAAGAAGAATTCCAGTGTTAAGAAAATAGGTTAAAAAATAGGTTAAGTTAAAGAAATACAGTGTTAAGGAAATACATTGACTCAGTGACATTCCAGAGAATTGGCCTTCTGAAGTATGTATAACAAAAACTTTAAAAAACCTGAATGTCCTTTTATTACTTGAGGAAATTATGAACAGAAAAATAAGGAGTAGAATTCAGATACTTAATTTTGAGTATGGCTGTTGTAATGCTAGTACCTAATGGTACAGCAGTTAGAAAAATAAATATATATTTTATATCATTACTCTTCAAGAAAAGGAAAAGTTAAGAGACATATGTCTAATTTTGGCTAATGTTTCTCTTTTGTTTTGTTTTGTTTGCAGAGTGATTAAGGAATGGGTGAATGTTACACCACTGAAATACTTGTTAGTATTTAAATGATTTAATTTGAGTGATAAAACTCCTATTTTTGATTTCTGAATAATAATTAGCTAAAACTGGTTTTCAATATGAGAATAGGATAAGAAAATAATGAAAAACAAAGTTCTGAATAGCATGGGCTTCTAAGGAGAAACCCAGCTCTCCTAGAAGATGCAGGAGAAAATTCCACATCTGAGGGTTCCCTGACTATATTTTGAGCACTCAGCTCTATGGGAATATATCCTTTAACATAGATGCTACAGTCCAGGTACACAGTAAGTGTCATTATGGACAGTGCTAGAGCACGTAAGACTAGTATAAGAAACTGCATACACTGGAATTCAGGAGGCACATTTTCTAGGAGATGTTCTTGTATCGTGAAAAGGGAATACTGGTATCAATCCAAGTTTTAAGTAGCTTATTTGTTTCACATTTTTATGTGCCAATGTATTGCCATAGAATACCTTGCAGAATATAAAGCTTTTAGAAATATATATGTCATTGTTCAATTTCCATTGGGGTAGATGATAAAAAGCAAATGAAGTCACAAATTAATTTGACTCAGACCCTTTCAAAGAGTATCTTAGAAAAAAATTGATGTAATCAATATTACTATAGTCGTTTTTATTTAGTTCATTTATTCCATGAATGAATTGAGGTTGAATGTTATGCAATTCTAGAAAAATGACAATTTAAATTATAATAGTAGAAAATGTATTCTATTGGGCACTAAGGATTACAAGTAACTCTTAATATGTATAATTGGCCTGTTTCATACTAAGAAAATACGACACTATAATAGTATTCTAGCTTTGGTTAACCTCATTTCTGATGAGTGTGTTCTGTCTTAAAGGTAGGCTGTTTCACAGATGAAAGATGGCAAAACTCTAATAGAGAAAGAAAGAAATCTATGTATTCCTTTACTCAAAGGACCTTGAGGTCAGCTACCACGCTACTATTCAAACCAGGATGGTATGAGGGAGTGACAGAAGATCCTGGTCCTTTAGGAAGTAGAAAGTAAACACAAAAGATCTGGAGATATTGAAGATAGGATGCTATTACTTTATTCACCTGTGAACTATTTTAAAAGGTAAAATTGAAATCATTGTTAATTTGAAATCTGTGTCAGTCCGGGTAGACTAAAGGAACAAATTCAAGGACACGCATATAGATATAAGGAAAAGGTTTATATATAAGAGAAATAGGACATTAAGAAAGCATCCCAATCCAGTCCAGTACAAAGTCATAAGTCTGATATTAACCCATATGCCCGATATCAGTCTATAAAGTCTCCTTCCAACTCACAAAGTCACAGGTCAGTGGGTGCAGAATCCTGGAGCTTGCAGGGGTCTCCACATGGCTCCTCGCTTCCAGGGCTAAGGGTCAATCAACAGCAAAAGTAACCCATCACTGGCAGAGATCTCCATGTGGCTGCCCCAGCTTCAGAGGTCTGGCTCCATCAGGACAAAACTGTGTGGTCTCTCCAGTGGCTCCTCGAGCATCCTGGATGCTGCCATCTTGTCTTGTCCATGATTCATTGTCTCTCACTAACTCCCAACAACTGGGGAAGATAGCTTCTAATCTTCATGAGGGAAATAACGCAAGATTTCCCAGAAGTCTCAGGAGAAAGCCATGCTCACGTAGAGGCCGCATTGACTACTCAATGGCTATCTTCAGATTAACAGGCTAGACTCCACCCTTATATCTCAATCCTAAAATTAACATAAACACATAACTGCCACTAAATCACTCTAAAACCCATTGGTAAATTGATTTAAATGGGTGGCGACTAGTTCATAACTTCTTTTCTGTTATTATCCACCCACTCCCCAGATTAACTCAATCCATAGTTCTACTTTGAGGGACCATATTCACTTGAATGAACCCCGACATAGGTACTGGAGCTAGAGTACAACTTAAGCCCCTATATACTGTTTTCTTCATTAAACAATTAAAAGACACATCTAGATAAACACTCTCATTGCAATTAAATGTGGCTGGCTGTTCTAAGCAATAAATCATTTTGAAATAGATTAGAAGAACACATCATTCTTTTCATTGCTAAATTCATTGAAAAGGAAATAGGGAGAATCAATCTGTACAGGCAACTGTTAAGCAAGTTAAATTTATTTGAGTTCTAATGCCTTAATTAATTGCATTCCAGAGTCCTAAGAAAAAGTAAAGCAAAATCTAATATTCTTGAAAACAAGAATTAGGCCAGTTTGATGACTTGAATTTACTTGTAAATATTTTTATGGAAAATATATCAGTAAAATAATGTTTATACTGTAATAATGATAATGTTTTTTTAAATCAGATATATATATATATATGTTAAATTTTTTCATTGTAATATTGGGGAAATAATGAAATAAAAAATTCTTCAATCAAGGGTTATTATGTGATATGTATCATATGCATTACAGAGAACCATTCAGGGATCATGTCCTTAACTCACACATGGCAATTGTGAGATGGGTGCAGGCTCGGTTGATGCTTCTTAATGCTTTGCATAATGTCCCTGTCACTCTGAGTGGCAGAGACTCGGTGGCCCTAACAACAGCTACTATACAGCTTCTGCTGTTATGATCTGGCTGTGCCAAGGAGAAAAAAGCATAGTCTGTAATGATCGGCCAATGTAAAATTATAATATATGTAAGGTATTTTGAGAGACAGACTGGCGTGAAAAATAATTTTATGGAGATATGTGTTGGACTCATGGAAAAAGTCATCTAAAAATGCCCTCAAGTCAGATCCAATCCCTATGAAGCCCGTGTACAACAGAACAGGGCATCGCCTGGGGCTTTGCCATCCTAACAATTGTTCTTATGTTTGTGCCCCTTCTTGCAGCCACAGTGACAGTCCATCTATTTGAGGACCTTCCTCCTTTTTTGCTGTCGTACTTCTTTACTGAGCATGATGTTTGCCTCTAGACTTTGTAGCCAAAATCCCTCTGTCCTTGCCTCTAAGGAGGATGTGTGTGATAGTTCCTTCCAAACAGATTTGTTTCTTCTTTTGGCAGTCCAAGGCACTTTTCATATTCTTCTTGAGTACAAATCTTCTTGGGCCTTTCTTATTCAAAAGAGAACTTTCACTTGCTTATGAGCCAATTGAAAATTATACTGGATAGGTCAGGAACACCTTAGTCCATAGAATCACATTCTTGTTTTCAAAACCCCAAAATAGTTATTGTGCAGTAAATTTACCCAGTGCACCACTTTTTTATCCCTTGACTGCTGCTACCATGAGCATTATTTGTGGGTCTGAGCAAGGCAAACTCCTTGACAACTTTAATCTTTTCTCCATTTATTGTGATGCTACCTTATTGATCTGGGAGTGAGAATTTCTATCTTCTTTACATTGAGTCATAATCCATACTGAAAGCTGCAGTCCTTGATCTTCATCAGCAAGAACTTCTCACTTTCAAAAAGCTAATTTGTGTCATCTGCATATTGCAGGATTTAATAAAGCTCCGATCCTGATGCCAAATTCTTCTTCATATAATCCAGTTTCTCTGATACTTTGCTTGGCATACCAATTGAAAAAGCATAGTGAGAAGTACCTGGATGAATACCTTTCTTGATTTTAAACCATGCATTACTCTTTGTTTGCACACACACACACACACACACAAATCTCATACAAGCACAATGAAGTGTTCTGGAAATACCATTCTTCTTGAGACTAACCAGAGTTGAATGCTGTGGCATAATTAATAAAGCCCCAATAATCATCTAGCTTTCAAACAAGATCCATCTGATGTCAGCAATGATATCCCTTGATCCATATCCTCTTTTGCCTCTGGCCAAAATCTCTGGCATATTCATGTTAATGTACTGCTGCAATTGCTGTTGGATAAGCCTCAACATGCATCTTTTCTGCATGTGAAATTAATTATATTTTCTATAATTTGAGCATTGTGTTGGGTTGCCTTTCCTTCGAATGGGCACACATATGATGCTCTTCCAGCCAGTGTGCCAAGCAACTGTCTTCCATATTTCCTGGCATAGATGAGTAAGTGCTTCCAGTGCTTCATAAACATTTCAATTGGTATTCCATCAATTCCTGCAGACATTTTTGGCTAGTCCTTCCAGTGTAATTTGAACTTGTTCCTTCAACAGCATGGTTTTTATTACTCATGTATTGCATCCTGTAATGGTTGGATGTTAACTAGTTCATATTTTAAAAGTAATTTTATTGGGGGCTTGTACAACATTTATCACAATCTATACATACATACATTGTGTCAAGCACATTTCATGCATACACACATTGTGTTGATCACATTTGTATGTCAACTTCTGTCATCATTCTCAAAACATTTGCTTTCTACTTGAGCCCGTAGGATCAGCTCCTCATTTTCCCCTCCTTCCTTCTCCCCTTCCTTTATGAACCCATGATAATTTATTAATTATTGTTATTTTGTCATATCTTACACTGTCCACCGTCTCCATTTGCCCACCCCTCTGTTGTCCATCTACAGAAAGGAAGATATATATAGATCCTTGTAATCAACTCCCGCTTTGTACTCCAGAACTCTACTTTTAATTAATGTGGTCACTAAGAATATAAAAAAAAATATTAAGACCAATTACACAACTTAAAAAGGAGCAAAGAACACAAACAGACATTCCACTAAAGAAAATTTCAGGTGGTTAATAAACATGAAGCAATTATAGTAATCATCACCCATAGAAAGAGATGCAAATCAAAAATAACAGTGAATATTACCACACACCATATTGATAGAAAAGTGAAAGACAAACAACAAAAGAAACAGGCAAACCAATAACAACAACCAAAACATCAGCAACAATGGAAAGCAAATTTAATGAGGGTTTGGAAAGTGTAACACCCTTCTACACTGCTGGTAGAGATGTAAAATGTCACAACCACCATGGAAAATGACATGGTGTTTCCTCAGAAATGTTAAAAATAGAAATAGCATATAAGGCAGCATTCCCAAGACTTGCTATATATCTTAAATAAAAGAAACAAGAACCTCGACTGAAAGTGGATGTATGCACACTCATGTTCATTTGCAACACTTTTCACAGATACAAACTATGTTAGTGCAGGTTGACTGGAAAAACAAATTCACAGACATTAGAGAGTATGTTATATAAAGTGCAATTGTAATTTAAGAAAACATCTCAGTCCAGACTAGATCAAGACCATAAGTCTTATATTAGCCCATGTGCTCTACACCAGTCTATAAATTCCTCTTCAGACTCACACAACACATGCAATGATACTGAATGAAGGAAGATCTCAGGCCCGTGGGGGAAAAGTCAGTGACAGTGGAAGCTTACTAGCAATGACAAGTGAGATCATGTGACTCCTGCAGCTTGAGTGTTCTGGCTTCATCAGCATATTTCCATGTGATTTGTCAACAGGAATGTTTCAGAGGGAGAGTGTATCCCACCTCCTGGGAGAAAGACAGGTGTTCCCAGAATCCTCAGGGAAGGCCATGCCCACACAGAGGCATGACTGACTATGCCCTGGTTGACAGACTAGATTTCACCCTTATAACCTATTTCACAAATTGGCATGGCATTATGTAAAACCACAGACCACTCTTGTCAACTTGACACTTTTAAACAAGTTTAGCCATGTATAACTTTTAAGCAATGCACTAATAAAATCATATCTGTACCTAACAGGATTAAACTAAAATGCATACAATTCATTATGTGCCCAAGCTTCAGCTAAACATAATATTCTAAATGCAGTATTCTATAAGTGAACAACAGAACAATATTCTATGCCTAACAGTTGCAGCTAAATAACATCATTGCTTTAATCCTATGAATATATTTCCCCACCTATGAAAGTTTGTAAGCCAGACATTTCATACCTTTATCCACCCAATTTTGTGTATCCAGTTCCTAGATTGTCCAATCACATAAACCCACTGCTCTTAGGAGACGATCATGTTTTTTGAGGTGAAGAATCTTAATTCCAAATGTAAGTTTTTGAAATTTGCTCCATAAGGAAAGTGAAATCAGGACAGACAGTCCGTAAGTCAGCAGCAATAGGCACCAATTCACAGGCTCAAAAACGTTCTCTTCATCTGGACAGGTTCTGGTCAACTCAATATGAGTTGCCTGAAACCCTCACCAGGGAGTCCACTGCCTACCTCACCTTTAGACCATAAGCCTAAAATCTCAACAATCCTAGCTCCATTAGGCTAGATCACGAACGTCAGGACAGGCAATCCACTCTCATCTTCTCCTCTACTCCCTGTGAATAGGTCATGTTTGCTAATATGTTTTATGCCACAAATTTTAAAGATTAACCAACTGAATGAAGAAAATATTTTAGTTAAATATTTCACATTAAAAAAAGAAAGAAAAGCAACTTGATGTAATAAAAATAAAGATTATACTCTGGAAAAGAACTGATCTTTCTTCCTTCTTTCTTTAACAATATAAAATTTACAGATATAAAAATTAAAAGCCCCATTAGATTCAATACTGCATATAAGAAAGATATTTAACATGTGAAAATTTAAAAGGTTTTCCTTTATATTTCTTAATTTTTACAATAAAGACTCCTTGCAATTTTGAATATATAAAAATCCAACTTTACTATAAAATATTTATAACCATATGTAAACCTGTAGGAATGATTAAAAAAAATCTGAAAATTCACCACTATAATAAAGACAAGCTTAGCATTTTGGTTGTCATTTACTTAAGCAAATCTTTACCCCTACATGTGACAAAATCAATGTGTAATTTTTAAATGAGCATTTGTACTTACTGTTGATTATGGATAAAAATTGAGAGTATATATCTAATGATTCAGTAAAAAGGAAAGCAAAGTATTTATAGCATTTAGAGTTCAATTTATGATGTCCCAGTGTGAAGTAGTATTGTGCGTGTGTTTTCTTCACATATACCCTGCATTATGAACAGAGAAAGCAAGCATCCATTGTGTAATTTGAGGAACTTTGACAAAGATTTTTCCTTATTTATTCACCACCCAGTTTGTGAAGCCATTTATATTAGAATTCTTTACCTTATTATAAAAATCTGATCACTGAGAGGATAAAAATACACCTTGAAGGTAAAATGCTTAAACTCATTAAAGTTTGGTGGATATAATAATAGGATTATTGAAATGGCAATCCTGTATTAAATACGTGTTCCTAGGAAAAAGAAGAAATGGTTTTGTCATCTGAAAAAAGCTAAAATATACTGATTGAAGGAAGGTAGAGAGGACTGTGAATTAGAGATAAAATATTCTCACTTAAAACGTTTTGAATTCTGGCAGGCATTACCTTGGATTACTTTTCGCAGTTTACTTTCCATCCAGTATGAAAATAAATATTCAAATTATAAAATCCCTATATTCACTTTAAGTATTCTTACTGCTTCTTGTTTAGTGAAAGATTATATTGCTTGATGAATTCCCTTACCCTTTATATTTCTTCCATCCCTTTTGTCAAAATTTTAATATTTAGCACGTCATTAAATAAACATTTAGAAATAGAACAGAAAAAATACTTTCCTGTTAACACATTTAAAACACTGAACTAAAAGCCTTCTCTAACTGCACACTGATAGCACCAGTTTAGCTATGAACTCCTTTGGGAAGGATCCAGGACTTTCAGACACAGCCAAACGCACATCATTTCATTTATCACTGTATCTCACCAGAGATAGATGTTAATGTAATTTACTTTATTGGATGTCACATGCATTAACAGTCATGTAGTATTTTAATTAGGTAAACACAATGCAAGGGGCATTATAACTTAGGTAGGTACAAAATGGTAATGCTGCACCATATGTTAAGGAGGAATTCTTTCTAAGTTTCTATTTATGTATTCCTGCTTAAAAAATGTATTTCTCTAGTAGGAGTTGATTAATAACCATGATATCTCTCAATTTCATGGCTGCCTTAAAATTAAAACTACAAATGATTTTATATTTAGGAATGAATTGAGGAATAAGAAATGATAATGCTGTCAACTTTATACGGGTTTTTATATTGCTATTATTGTTATTATTCTGTTACATATTGTATAGTACATTGAAGGAGTTTCTTGATGTTGTTATCATTGTTTTATTTGCTTAAGTTGCTCCATTTTAGGAGACCTTTTTTGTACATATTGTTACCTCTGCAGGTCTATCTAGACAAGATAGGCTGGACAAAGAGGTTGGAGGTGAAAACGACAGGACTGATGGTTCCAGGGTAGAGGACATTGAAGAGGGGGAGGAGGGGGAAAGGTGGTGATGTCGACCAGCCCAGGAAAAAGGGAATAACAATTGATACAAATGCAGGGACAAGATAGGTGAGAGAAGGCCAATAGGGATTCATTAAGACTAATGTAACAGAGAGAAAATGCTGAAACCCAAATGGAGAGTGAGCATGATAGTGGGACAAGAAGGAAGCAAATGGAAATAGAGGAAGGAACTGGGGGATAAATGGCATTTATAGCAGTTCAAATACAGGTATGTACATGGGGGAATAAATTTGTAAGAGAGGATGGGAAAAGAGATTTACATGCATACTTATAGGGTTTGTAGTAGGACAACAGATGGGCATTGGACCTCCACTCAAGTACCTCCTCGGTTCAAGAACACTTTGTTCTATTAAATTGGCATTTCAAGATGCTCACCTTCCCGACATGATCATTGAAGACAAATGTGTGCATAAGCAAAGGTGATGAAGAAAGCTGATTGTGTCCAGCTATCAAAAGATAGTCTAGGGTCTTAAAGGCTTGAAAGTAAACAAGCAGCCATCTACCTCAGAACCAACAAAGCTCATATGGAAGAAGCACACTAGCTTGTGGGATCACGAGGTGTCAAAGGGATTAGATATCAGGCTTCAAGAACTAAAAAGCATATCCTTGCATGCTCACTTTCCTGAGCTGATGGTGCCCGGCTATCAAAAGATAGTCTGGGGTCTTAAAGGCTTGAAAGTAAACAAGCAGCCATCTAGCTCAGAAACAACAAAGCCCACACAGAAGAAGCACACCAGCCTGTGTGATCATGAGGTGGTGAAGGGATCTGGTGTCAGGCATCAATTAGCTAAAATTAAATTATTATTAATGAGGGGGAGTACAGATTGGGGACCCAAAGCCCATAAATAGGTGAAGTGACATCCTTTTGCAGAGGGGTTACAAGGAGGAGATGAGCCAGTTAAGATACAGGGTAGGAGCTATGAAATATGCAACCTTCCTCTAGTTCCCATGCTGCCTCCCACCCACTATCATGACCCCAATTCTACCACATAAATCCAGCTAGACCAGGAGATGTACAGTGAAGTTGGAAACACGGGAAACTTAGGATAGATGATCCATCAAGACTAGTAATAGGAGTGGTAATACCAGGAGGGTGGAGGGATGGAGGAATAGAAAGGGAGAACCAACTTCAGGGATCTACACATAGCCTCCTCTCTGGGACACAGACAACAGGGTATTGGGACACACTGTACATTGTACTGTATGAAAAAAAGAACAATGTGTAAATTACTAAGGGTTGAAGGGGAAGGGGGGAGGAAGGGTAATATAGGGAGCTGATACTGGGGGCCTGGCGGGAGGGAGGATTTTTGAGAGTGATGATGGCAATGGGTGTATAAATGTGGCCTGCATACAATTGATGTTACTATGGATTGTGATGGGAGTTGTATGGGCCCCCAATAAAATGATTCATTTAAAAAAAAGGGGGGGAAGGGGAGCTTTTTTTTTTTTAAGAGGAGCTTATACCAAGGGCTCAAGTGGAAAATGTTTGGAAATGTATGTGGCAACATGTGTGCAAATGTGTTTGATACAAATGATGTACTGAATGTTGTAGCAGCTGTAAGAGCCCCCCCCAATAAAATTATAGAAAAAATGATAATGCTGTCTCCACTGTGGACAAGGGACATATATAAACCATAGATATATGCCTAAATTTTAATCATAAGTCCTAATTTAAGAACAAGTTCTTATTATATGGCCCTAATCAATACATGTGCTCATGAAAAGATCACTGAAGATATGGATGTTATAGAAAACTGTGGTGAAGAAAGCAGATGCTGCCTATCTGTCAGAAAGAATAGCATCTGGGGTCTTAATGACTTGTCGTAAAGAAACCAGTCATCTATGTGAAATGGCAGCTAACTATGGACACCTATGGACATAAGAAGCATAACAGCCAACATAAGCAAAGAATTATTAACAATAAAACCCAATATGAGATGTGGGCACTGTATTAGAGCTTAAAAGCTGCACCTATCTTGCATAAGGCTATGAATGATAGTGAAATTCCAAAATTCATTTACAAATCTTCACATAAATTGTCTCCTTTGAATTTATCCAATTCATTGACCAGGAATATTAATAACCTTACCCCCAAAATTTATTGGAATGTGGACTAATGTATATAGTTAGAGAAAAATTTAACATCTCTGTCCGGTCTTGGCACAAGAGACTCCATTTTTAGGCTCAGCGCCTCCATTTTACCTCTCAAGAGATCACTCCTGCTAAACCCTCCCTGTGTCTAATCACAAATTCCTGAAACCCTTTGTACTCAGAATCAAGGTGCTTGCCTGTTTCTAAAAGATATGCATTCCCATCCTCCCAGGACTTTTAGATAGATTTAACAACCATCTCCCTTACGAAAACCAGCTGTGTGCACACTCCCTTCGTTTGAAGATTCACACCTGCGTCGGTCAAGGGGTTATAAAAACTTTTCTTTTTTTCCCTTGGCGCAGCTTCATCAGCTCAATACACCGAGTTGCTGAACACGCCTGCAAGCTTCCCAAATAAAGTCTGCCTTAAAACTTCCAATTGGGTCTCCGGTTCTGTTTCATGTCCAAATAAACTGTACAATCTCACCATGTGCTTTTCCCTTTTAACCATTTTCAACTCGTTCTAGTTTGTATTATTTTCTACTTCCCTTTGGATGGGGCTTATTCTATTGTACTTGCTGGGTTTCATTGTTATGCTAGTCCAGGTTGACTAGAAAAACCAATCCAGTACACTCATATGTGTGTAGGGGAAAACTTTATACCAAAGAGTGATTGTATACTAAGGAGATATCCCTGACCAGTCCAGTTCAACTCCACAAATCTGATAGCCCATATGGCCAATCCCAGTCTAGAGATACTTCTTCAAACCCATGCAGCACATGCAATGACACCAAGTGCAGCAAGATCACAGACCAGGGTGTGGAAGTCTTAGGGATTCAGTAGTGATAGAAGCATCTCTGCACTGGTATGGGTCTCCATGTAGCTTCTTCAGCTCCAGAGCTCTGGCTGGGTTCATCAGTGTCACTCCTTGTGGCTTTTCATCAGGAATGTCTCACAGAAAGACAAGAAGAATGTGGCTGGCCTCCACCGAGCTATTTATCTCCATCATGCCTCCAAATGAGGTCACCAAGCTGCAAGCTGATTCACAATCTAGACTTCACTCCGACACTCTTAATAATCTCAAATTGATATCAGATTATGTAACCACCACAGTTGTTGCTTCAGTTTTTCCTTTACTTATATGATTTTCTTTATATGAGACTCAGGCTAGGTAGATGTATGGAGAGAGACTGTAAAGTAATAGTTTCTTAGAATTGTGATGATAGGAGAGCAGGTGGAAAACCATGGAGCTAGTAATAATGAACACAAGAATTTTAAAATGGTCTAGTATTGATTATGGGCATGAATACACAACTCTGCTTAATGTATTAAACACTGAATTATATGATACATCAATTATATGTTAATAAAATAGTATACAAATTGTATAGAAAACTGGAGCTTCACAGAACAGACTCCTGCTCTTTCTCATGTCTACTGAAGGACAGTGTATAATTGTACCAATCTAAGTTGCTAACTATTATGACAATGATTCCAAGATTACTGATTGCCAAATGTCTCAGTAGTTTAGGGCAGAGTAGGCAGGAATGTGTCCATTAATTTTGACTTAAGACAACCTCTTAATAGAGTACATTTTCCCTGCTTTAAAAAGGAATACAAGTAAACAATCACCGGTTTCCACTGTTTTTAAGGCAAGGCTATGATCCTCTGCTAACATATTTTAAGTATACTAAGATTACAAATGACATATATATATATATATATATAAAATATAGACTAAAACAATCATAGAAAGATATGATGCATGCTAACCTAGAGCAGTGGTTCTCAACCTTCCCAATGCCTCAAACCTTTCATACAGTTCCTCATATTGTGGTGGCCTCACAAGCATAAAATTATTTTCGTTGCTACTTCATAACTGTAATTTTGCTACTACTATGAATTGGATAACCCCTGTGAAAGGGTCATTCAACCTGCAAAGGGGTTGCTACCCACAGGTTGAGAACTGCTGACTTAGGGCCTCCCTTCTCACCCAAACTTCATCTATCAATGGTGTCATTTTGGCCCTTAACCTTGCTACCTCACCCCATGCTATTGCTGCTTGATGCCATCAAGTGGTTCTGACCCACAGCATCCTTATTCACAACAGAACTTAACTCTGTCCAGTCCTGGACCATCTTCACACCTGTGTGTGTGTCTCTGCTTGATTCTACTGCTGCAACCAGAGGGTCAACCCGCCTTTCCCCCAGGACCTTCTTCTCCTTCACTCCTCTACTGTACCGAACATGCTTTCATTCTCCAGGGACTGCTTTCTCTGACAACAGGTCAAATGCACACAGAACAACGTCTCGCCACCCTTGCTTTTTGCACCGGAGGCGTGAGCATCATGTACTCAGATCTCCTGAAGTGCTTCGTAGAGATTACTTTTTACGGGATTCTCTTCTTTTCCTTTTAACTACTCTCATTAGCGGCTGAAAGTTGAGATGGATTGGAGTGCATGTTTGCTTATTTGTTTTTTTCAAGCTCAGTATCTTTAATTGAAACTACGTTCCTTAGGTGAGATAACAGAATGACTGCCTGGGGTTTTCTTGAACTCAACCTCACTCTAAATGTGAGGCATATTTCTGAAACTTTGATTTTTCTTGGTTTTTCTACATCCTTGAACTTTGATAGTTTTGCTTTGAATTTATTATAACTTTGTAAGCACAAGAAGAGAACTGCTTTCAGCTCTGTTTCTCTTTCCAACTCTCCTCTGACAGATGATGCGTAAGCACTCCATGAAGATACAGAGAAAAATTTTTTATGTAAATGAAGTTGTTTGGGGACAGTGGTTTTCAACCTTTCTAATGTCATGACCCTTTAATATACTTCCTAAGGTTGTGGTGAACCCCCAACCATAAAATTATTTTCATTTCTTCTTCATAACTATAATTTTGCTACTGTTATGAATTGAGCCACCTCTGTGAAAGGGTTTTTCAATCCCCAATGGGATCACGGTGCACAGGTTGAAAAATTGTTTTAGGGTTAGACCTCCACAGAATTCTAAATTGATAGGCCAGATCACCCTTGCAATAAAAATTAATAGAGATTTAGCTGATTTCTCTTTATCCAGTCTATGTCAGTTTCCTCCTTGGGAATTGTCTTTCAAATGCAACAATGACTCAATGATTGTGGTTCGATGGCTATGGCAGTGGGCAAGCAAGAGTGGATCAAAAAATCACATTTACTGTCTGAGGATTAGTTCGTTGCAATTTTACATATTCAAAATTTTGATTATTTCTTTTCTAAGCAGCAATTTATAGATTTTCTCATTCATTTAGGCTTAAGGTAAAGGATACGACCCTTTTCCCATTTTCCATATGGTAGTGGTTTGTGTATTTCAACTGTGCTGGAAAGTATGCCACCAGTATTTCAGATAGCAGTAAGATCACTGTGGTGAACAGACTTAACACATCATTCATGCTTACAGAAAATTAGGAAGAAAGAGGAGCCATCAAGTTCTGAAATGTTTGCCACTGGAAACCTTAAGATTTCAATGTAACATTGTGTAAACTAGTGACTGAAAATGGCCCACTCACTTTGGATGGCACAGCAAATGTGACTGGAGAAAATATTGCTCTTTAAAAGACAGATCACATTATTGGGATGGAGAGAAGTTTTGAGGACTTTCATTTGCTGATAGCCACAATTCATTGTGAACAGTCATTAATAATCATATCATGGAATGCACAAAGTATGAATCTATGAAATTTGGAAGCCATCAAAAACAAAAGCTATACAAGAAGATCCATATCCTAGTCAATATAGAGATGAAATATACTAACATTGATTATTTGAATTAGTAAAGCACATGGCTTACTATACTGGGAATGATAAATTCAAGAAGAAATTTCATGATGAAATGTGCATTTTAAGATCTATCTTGAAGAAATATGCAATATTCTTCAAAAAGAGTAATATCTTTAGGCCTGCAAAGCCTAGCTAATACATGTTTAGACACCAATCACAAAAGCTAATGATGAAGAAATTGAAGAATTGTACCAAGTTCTCTAGTCTGATATTGAACAAACATGTAACTGGAATATTAAAGTGGGAAACAAATTGGAGGGGTCAATAATTGGAAACTATAGCCTTCATAATAAACAAGAAGGTCAAATTTGGTGGATTGAATTTTGAAAGAACAACAAATGCTTTGTTGTAAATATCTCTTTTCAAGAACATAAAAAGCAGGCAGATATGTGAATCTTACCAGATGAGATATACAATAATCCATATGAATACACCTAAAGAAAGAGGTTATGAGAAGTTCAATATTGCTAGCCATATGTTTACCAAGCCATAAATTGTTAATGTATAAGTTCAGGTTGAAACTGAAGAATACTAAAACAACTCTACAATAGACAAGCTTGATGTATTGGTACTCATTCTTTTGAATCAGAAAAGGATAAAATTTGATATATAGGCTTGATTATATCCTACTTTAACTTAAAGAACATCTCAAAAATCAATTTGACATGTTGAACGCAAAATGTTGAAGACCAAAATAGTTATGGGATGACATCAAGAGCATCTTGCAAGGAAAGCAAAGGTTATTTAAAAGGCAAGAAGAAAATAAAAGACCAGAATGACTTCTAAATTTGCTCTTAAATATAGAATCACTAAAAGGAAGTGAAGAAGTGATGAGGTAAAAAAAGTTGAAGATAAAATTTGAAAGATTACCTTTAGGAGACAATGTAAAGTACTATAGATACATCTGCAAGATCAGTAGTTAAAAAGACAGAAGGAAAGAATACACTCAGTATGTCTCAAGCTGAAATAGTGAGAAAACATTTCAGGCCTGATGTTGAAATATTGAAGCGTCATAATATGACATGGGAAAAATATGAAATCACTGATGCAGAATAATGATGGATAAATCTTCAAAAAAGATAGGGGAAGCACACACTGAGATGTAGTGAATGGCAAGCTTTTGACCATTTTAATAGACAGCAAATGATAGAAAAACCAACAGATGAAATCCAAGTAGAGCTCAACCCATAGGCATAACTCAAGTTGATGCAACTCTGAAAACATTCACTAATACATGCTAAGAAGTTTAAAGACAACCCTTTGTCCACCTGATTCAAAATGAACTATCACAAGGCCGCACTTAAAAAAAAAATGTACTTCATGCCATAGTCTCAGGAACTCCCATCAAATTATCTTTTCCTAATGGGTTTGGGTAAAGGGATAAAAAGATAGGTGAATATACCTGATCAATTTTTCAGTAAACATTAAGAGAATTCATTGTGATTGCCATCCTGCCGCATAGCAAATAAAGTGTCTCAGAAGCAGGATGGGGGATCTCAGTAACAGAAAATCTCATGATTGGAGTGCATCCTCTAAACGTAAGGATCTGGTCAAAATGAAACTCTTTGATCCAGAAGACAGCTTTGAGATCTGAAGAGGGGAAGATCAACAGAGCAGCAGAACCAGTGTCCAAAGCATAAGACAGGGTAATGGCTCCCCACGCTACAGAGCAGGAGGCTGACCTCTGAAGTGGGGAGCTTATGGGCACTTAAATAAGGAAACTGGCCTGATTGACCCTCAGAGGTGGAAATGAGTGCCTTGAGGTAGGTTGGAGTTTACCAAATTGAAAAGTCTCTGAGAACTTTAATTTGGAGAGCTGGGTTCACTGACCTAAGGAACTTGAGTTGAATGCC
Organism: Nesogale talazaci; assembly: GCA_004026705.1. NCBI lineage: Eukaryota > Metazoa > Chordata > Mammalia > Afrosoricida > Tenrecidae > Nesogale > Nesogale talazaci. The sequence goes on from PVJH01004007.1 coordinate 87,999, forward strand.
TTCATGTTGAAGCTCACAGCAGGGTCTCCTGTACTCTCAGCATTGGTGAGTCACTCTAACTGCACTCATTTTTGCCTCTGTGGATCAGCAATCTCAGTTCCCCAAAAGGAACCCTGCTCCATGAGCCAGTTCTGCCCCAAAGAACTCAGCTTTAATTATTATGTGGCCTGTGAGGTCCATACTGTTTCATGAAGGAACTTTGTAACATGTCCTGACTGAACAGCTAAACCCTGAGCACCCCTCGCCTACATTGTAACCTGTTATCTTCCTTAATCCCTAAACTTTTCAATCTTGAATATTGTCTGTGTTTTCTGTGTGACCATAGCATTGAATTACAAAACCTAGATATGAAAGACTATTGTGTGAGACAATACACACCTAACATTTCTGTGTGACCATAGCATTGAATTACAAAACCTAGATATGAAAGACTATTGTGTGAGACAATACACACCTAACATTTGTATGAATTCCAAGTGACGGTACTAGGTTTGTTTTATCTTGAAACAAGTCAATATTTTCAATGTCAGGGAACCTTCCTTAAAGTGATTTTCACTGATTAATCCTAGGCTACTTGGACATTACAAGGACTGATGGTAGCTCTGTCTTCTCAAAATCACCTCTGAGAATACTCCAAGAACTTGAACCCCCAAACAGACTTGCTTAAATAGCTCAGCTTCTCTGAAACTCAATTTCTGCAACTTTTACATAGAAGAGTTTTAACTAAATAACTCTTTTCTATCTGTATATTCCATCTTTTGAGGGGTGTGGAAAAGGGGTAATCCCTCACTGAATGGAAGAATAGTTTTTGGTGGCAAGTAAAGAAAATAATATGTTGTTCTTCTGATAATATCCCCACAAACTGCAAAAAGTAAGCCACAACCCGGTTCTTAGTAACATGAAGTATGTTTCTCTAACCTTTTGAACTCTGAAGGGAAATTTCAGACCAAATTAGTTTAATTGATTCTACAGGGAAGGGGTTGAGACAGGCCTAATACCATGACAAACCTGTCAGGATCTACCGGAAACATCTTGGTAGAAAAACCGATTTGCTAGGAGGTTCATCATACTACTTGCTGAATTTGGTTTTTGCTTGATTTAAATTCTTTCCATCTCTACAATGGATAAGGTTTCCCCTAGCCAATGCCATATATGAAGCAAAAAATGCAAGTGTCAAAGCCAGAGTAAATTTATGACAAAAGTGCTGAAGAAAAGGCTGTTTTCTGTTATGGACAAGTCTTAAGACTAAAGCAATGGAATGGAGTAGGGTGATAAAAACTTTAAAAAAAATTTACTCTCAGTAATAAACATCATTTGTATTGCAACTTGGAATGTTTATACATACCATGGAACTATATATGCTACTATATATTCCCCTTTATCCCCACAAAATGTTTATTATTACCAACTTGAAATACCAAACCTATTCATACTGTTCAATTCATACTGTTCAGCCTGGACTGACTAAAGAAACAAATTCATTGACACTCATATGTGTGTAAGAGAGAACTTTATATAAAACAGCAATTGTATATTAAGAAACATCACAGTCCGGTCCAGATCAAGTCCGTAAGTCCAAAATCACCCCATATGTCCACTACTAGTTCATAAATTCTTCCTTAGACTCATTCAGCCATGCAATGGTGCCGAATAAAAGATCACAGGGCAATGGGTGGATAGTCTTATGGTTCCAGTGGTGTTGGAAGCATCACAACACTGGTGTGGGTCTCTACTTGACTCCTTCAGCTCCAGGACGCTGGCTCCATAGGTGTGTCTCCATGTGGCTTGTCAACAGGAATATCTCACAGGGAGAGTATACATATCCCACCTCCAGGAGGAAGGCAGTTGTTCCCAGAATCCTTAGGAGAAGACCGTGCCCACACAGCCACCATTTGCTATGACCTCATTGACAGGCTAGACTCCACCTCTTTGCTCAAGTTGACAGGAGATTATGTAACTGCCATACTTAGTCAGAGTGACCCTTTATAGGTCTTCTGAGACTGTAAATTTTCATGGGAGTGCATAACAAAATCTTTCTCCTAAGGGAAGACTGGGAAATTTGAACCATCAACTTTGCCATAAGCAGTCCAAGACCTGCTCTTCAAAACTGCCAGAGTTTCCAGTTAGTTGCCTGGGAACCCATGCCTGGGAAGGGGGATCTGATTATAAGGATCTACATATAACCTCCTCCCTGGGGGGTAGAAAACAGAGAAGTGGGTGAAGGGAGACATCGGATGGTTTAAAACATGAAATAATAATAATAATTTATTAATTATCAAGGGTTCATGAGGAAGGCGGGGGCAGGGAAGGAGGGAGAAAATGAGGAACTGATACTCAACGACTCAAGTAGAAAGCAAATGTTTGGGAATGATGAGGGTAACAGATGTACAAATGTGCTTGATATATAATATATGTATGTATGGATTGTGATAAGAGTTGTACGAGTTCTCAATAGAGTGATTTTTTAAAAAGTAAAAAAGAAGTCACGCTATTCTTAAGGATCTTATCTTAAAAAGGAAATCTTAAGTACCACTCTCCCTGGTGACAGATAGTTGCATGCTGGGCTGCTAACCACAAGGTCAGGAGGGCAAAATTATGAGTTACATAATGAGAGAAAGACATGACTTTCTACTTGTGAAATGAGTTACTGTCTCAGAAGCCCACAGATAAAGTTTTATCTTGTTCTATAGGGCCAGAATAATTTAGACTCACCATACGTTAAAAAATTGTAGTGATGCATAATTACGTTTCAATCCCAATCATTTTTGTGATCTCAAATACTAAAACAAAGTCTCAAAGAGCTGTATATTATTTTAGATTATAAATAAGTGATGAAACTTTATGACTGTAACAGAGCTAAATTTAGTCAGTTTCTCCTTTTAATGATTTTTCTCTGCTGTACTAATAACACATTTACACAAAAATTTCCTAGTGGAAACATGCATATAATTTGCCTTCAAAATAAATTCAAAATAATCTTAGGCCATCATTTTGTTTTACGTATTACTTCTCTTTTAAGTCAAAGTTTACCAATTTGTGCCATATCCACAGAATCATGGATACATTTTTTTTCTTCTAGAGTGTGGCATTTTACCTCAGTTATTTGATCAATTATCTAATGCTTATGAGTGGAAAATGGACTTGAAAATACCCAATAGAAACACAAGACTCTATAAAGCACTGATTTGAATTGATATACTGAATAATAATATGCTAGGAGAATATGACACAAGAAACACATTAAAGAATTGACTTATTTATCTCATTAAAAGTGAATATTATAATACTACCTCGTGTTCTTGAACTATGGGATGATATGGTATCTGTATTGGTTACAAGTATAGCTGTTTTGGAAAAAATAATATTATAACTCATATACATTTTTAAAAAGTAGTATGTGAACTTGTTTGGTTTTCAAAATATGTTGTGGTTAATTTAATTTGATTTTATCATTTAAACTTGAGCTTGAAAAAATAACATATGCAGTTGTTTGCTTAAGAGGAAATGGTTTTCTAATGTAAAAGAATGATTAAGACTATGGGTTGTGTGTTACTGAAATGAGTTTCTTATGTTTACCAATAGAGAAATCTGCTCTGGCCTTTTATAATGGCAACACTGAAGAATTGTATTAGGGGTGCTGGAAGGGGGTTATGACCTGAAGGACCATGCAGACACCACAACGGCCATCCATAGTACATGTGGAATGGAACATTGAAGGGTTCCCACAGGGCGTCAAGGATTCCGAGTATGTCAGTCTGAGCATTCTGCATCCATCAAATGACACCAAGTGCAAGGGATTCTGAAGAATATAGTCCCAAAGGTGAAGTTTGGTGCACAAGATGGCTCTGCATAGTTCTCTGAGACAGCATCTGTGTGAAATAGCTTAGGAGAGAAAACCTGACTCCCCGAGCTTTTCGGCGTGAACACCAGTCCCATGTTGTTTTACAGGAAAATCACTCTTGCCTCTCTCTGTCGGTAGTCTCACCATCTCCATGTTTGCTCATTTTCATATCTCGTTGAGGAATTTCAAACCATTAATTCTTTATGGGACCAAGGGTGGAGTTCTCTCCTTCTATAGCTACTTCCTGTTGATGTGAGGCAGGGCACCATGCGACCCACATGAGAAGAAATCTGTCTTCAGCTGTGACACATTTAGGGGAATGAAAAGTGCTGGACGTGGGGCTGCTTTTCCTCGAGAAAAAATAAGAGTCATTCCCAGGCATTTACCTGTGTGTGGTCTTTGTCTTAATTTGAGGGACATGGGGTATAGAGAAGTGATGTTCAGGAGAGAGAGCCTTCTTTACTGGTCCTTGCTTTGTTGCTCAGGTCCTTTCAGGATTGATTGTGCCTGACAAAATGTCTGCGATAACTCACTACAGAGTTGTCCTTGGAGGAAATTTTCTCAGTTAGAAAGAGACCAAACAAAAGACAGGTGAGAAATGGATCGACACCTTGTCAATGTTATGTTTTTCCCAAGAACAATATGGTACCAACAATACATATCTCTGGAAAATTTGATCCTCCCCCCAAAGTTCCTAATGTAAGTTTTTTTTTTTTTTAGTAATGACAGTCAAGAAGGGGTTTTATTGATCTTAGAGGTCAGGACCAGGGAAGACAAAAGAAAAATAAGTTTTCTCTGTATATGAGTCTTACTTCTGAGAAGAAGACTTTTAAACTACTTTTCACTGCTCTCTCAAAATTTCTTAGTCATTCATCATTCTACTGCCCTTCCTTCTGTGTTGAACAAGGTCAGCAGTTCAAAACCACAAGCCACTTTGTGGGAGAAAGGCAGAGCTACCTACTCCCATAATGAGTGACAGTCTTGGACACCTTCCAGGACAAGTCTCCCCTTTCCAATCAGGCTGCTATGGGTCAGTATGCACTTGGTGGCAGTAAGTTGCTTTGGTTTGGCTGATTTGGTTTGCCCTCAATGCCTTGGCTAGAGGAATCCTAGTACTTCTCTTTCGAGTGCATTCTGCTAGAAGACCAGGTTAATCTGTCAGGCCAGTTAATGTTCAAAATAGTTTCATGGAGGCTTAATTTATAATTCATGTGGAAAAAAATTTAAAAGGTGAATTTGGGCTTTCAGTATAGTGAAGTCTCTTGCAAACTTTGTACTATGAATTTTTTCTTTGTACTATGATTTTTGAGCTCCAATAAAATATCTTCCTTTATAATGGATTTTATATATAATTTTTGAGACTAATTGGATTGGGGAATTTTCTCCATATGGGCTAACCTTCCCCTTCTGTAGATGACTCCTTCTCCTAGAGACACATCTTTAAAATGACCTACACTGATTTCCAGAGAGCTTAATCTCTTTAAATTATTGAAAAGCAAGTGTGTTGAGGATTCAGTTGCACATGACCCAAGCCATGGCATTTTCAATTGCCTTATAAGAATGTAAAAGATGGACATTGAATAGAGAATGTGGGAGAAAAATAGACGCACTTGAACTGTGGTGTTGGTGAGGTACATTGAAAGTGTCATAGACAGCCCAAAGAACAAACAGGTGTGTCTTGGAAGAGGTCCAGACAGGACCTGTACTTCTGGTTTCTTTAATATGGATTTTGCTATAACTCCCATGTCCTCAGTGGTCATCTCTTGAGAGTAAGTATTGAGTGGGGCTACTTTAAGAAAAGAAATTTTTTTTTCTCAGAAAGGGTTATGCTTTACAAACTGAGATTGATTCATTTATATATCTATTATTTATGTTTTTATAGTTAACTTCAGTAAAAGAATATGAATTTTCCTGAGAAATAATTGTATATGTCACTTCCATTGGACAGTTGATAATTTAAATAAGCTGATAATATAGATTTAAAATATTACTGAAAAGAAAGTATTTTAGGCTAAAATATGCAGAAAGGTTTCACTTATATAGTTTTATAAAACTTAAGCAACAGGAAATTTTTTTAGGAAAACAAAAAGGCAACACTTTCATTTTTTAAAATCATTTTATGGGGGCTTATCCAACAATTATCAATAAACACAGGCATACATACATACATCAATTGGATACAGTCCACATTTGCACATTTGTTGCTATCATCATTTTCAAAACATCCTCCTTCCACTTAGGCCTGTGGCATCAGCTCCCCATATTTGCCTTCTCCACTCCTACTCCCCCATGAACCTCTAATAATTTACAAATTATCATTATTTGTTCATATCATACACTGTCTGATATGTTCCTTCACCCACTTCCCTGTTGTCCACACGCCAGGGATAAGGCTATATGTAGATCCATGCAATTGGCTCCCCCTTCTATTCCACCTTCCCTCCACCCTCCTGGTATTACCTCTCATCACTGGTCCCCAACATGTCATCTGTTCTGAATTCCTCCAGTTTCTGGCTACATTGTACATCCCCGAGCTGGATTTGTAAGGTAGAATTGGGATTATAATAGTGGGTGGGAGGAAGCATTTGAGAACTAGAGGAAAGTTGCATATATCATTGTTGCTACACTGTACCTTCACTGCCTCCTCTCCTCCCATGAGAACCCTCTGTAAGGTGGAAGGTGCTTCACCTATTGAAATAATCTGCACTCCCCCTCATTTATAATGAAGTAATTTTTAGCTCTTTGAAGCCTGATACCTGATCCTTAGACACCTCATGGTCACACAGGCTGGTGTGTTTCGTCCATGTGACCTTTGTTGCTTCTGAGCTAAATGGCTGCTTGTTTTCAAGCCTTTAAGACCCCAGACCCTACATCTTTTGATAGCCAAGAAGCATCAGCTGTCTTCACCACTTTTGCTTATGCACACATTTGTCTTCAGTGATCATTTCCAGAAGGTGAGCCTCATGGAATGTCAATCTAATAAAACAAAGTGTTCTTGCATTGAGGAAGTACTTGAGTGAAGGTCCAATGCCCATCTGCTGTTTTAATACTAACTCTATATGTATATGCCTGTAGAGCTATCTACATCTTCATCCATCTTCATATAATGTGGTAGTCCAGATAGACTAGAGAAAAAAATTCATAAGCATGCATATGGATATAAGGGAAAGGTTTATAAACAAGAGGAATGGAACACTGGGAAAGCATCCCAAACCAGTCCAGTCCAAGATCATAGTCTGATATTAGCCCATATGTCTGATAATAGTCTCTAAAGTTGCAATGACATCAGGACAATTGCAGGCCAGTGCGTGTGGAGTTTTGTGTATCCAGTGGCAGTAGAAGCATCCTGGCATTGGCAAGGGTTCCCCCTCTGGTTCCTAGTTTCCAGGTTCAGGGTCCATCAGCAGTATCCATTGGTGGTGGAAACATTTCAGAACTAGCAGGTGTCTCTCTGTGGCTTTTCCTGCTTCAGAGGTCTGGTCCCATCAGGGTAAGCTCATGTGGCTTCTCCTCTGGCTGTTCCAGTTTCTAGGTCTATGCTGCCATCTTGTCTTGTCAGTCAAGCATCTCCCAGAGACTGAAACTTGTGTCTTGTCAGTAGTGGGTCTCCGAGGAACTGAGTCTATTGTCTCTCACTTCCAATGGGAAATACCACGAGATTTCCCAGTATTCTCAGAGAAAGACATGCCCACACAGAGGTCTCATTGGCTATCTCAAGATTGACAGGCTAGACTCCACCCCTACACTCCCATTGCTGAAATTAACCAAGATTGGTGATCACCACATATATAAATATAATCACCTCTGCACATGTCTGTATTTAGACCTCTATATATGCCCTTTACTCCCCAATTCTTTTCTCTATTTCCTTTTACTTTCCTCTTGTCCCACTATGATACCCAGTTTCCATTTGGGTTTTAGTACTTTCTCTCTTTTACATTACTTTTGATCAATCTGTATCAGTTCTCTCACACCTAGCTTGTCACTGATTTTAAATCCCTTGTTCCATTATCCCTGGGTTGGTCAACACCACCTCCTTTCCCTCTCCTCCCCATCTCCCATATCCCCTGAAGCCTTCAGTCCCATTGTTTTCTCCTCCAGACTGTTAACTGAGCCTATCTAATTTAGATAGACCTGCAGTGTTAACACTATGTACCCACAAAAAGAGGCATCCTAAGATGAATTGATAAAAGAAAATATAATCAGGATAACAACAAAAAAATCCCACTGTCCATAAGACACATATAAATAAGTTAAAATAAAAATAATAGCAAAATAAAACCCTGTAAATAGTTTAAGATATTTGTTGACCTCCAGGAATGCCCCCTGGTTAAGTCAGAAGGGATGGTACACCCTGGCCCCAAAGTATATCCTTGGCACTCACTCAGGAATTCTATGCTCTTTGGCACCCCCTTAGTGTTTTGCCATAGTGTGGTTGGGTCAGACAAGGTACAATCCCAAATCCTGATTCTCCATTGTGGTCTCTGTAGGGTCTTGGGTCACCAAGGGTTGCCATGATTCGTAGTGGGGCTGGTCATATGGTCCTCTCTGTGCATAGGCTGTTCTGAGTGGAAATGTCATTCTCAAGGATCAGTAAGCTAGGATGCCCTACATTCTATTTCTCCCCCTTCATTTTATCTCATGTGCTCTAGTCAGACATGCCCCACTCCCCAAGCTGCAGCTTCACTGCCGTCCTCCAAAGCAAACTGGCTTGGGGGAGAGGTGGCTGTCCATGTTTTTAGGATTGGGATTGAACCCTCAAACCCCTCCACTGGCCCCCTGCTCCATACAGACTTGCTGCATTTACATCCTGGAACACCAGGTTAAGCTTTGTCCCTCTTTCCCTGTGGAGCTATAAGTAATACACTCAACTTGGGTGGGTTAGTACCCCATTCCCTCTCTGCAAATCACCATCTGCCCACCTCCACACCCACCACAGTTGGCTACTATATGTAGCCCTGATTTTGGCCTGGCCCCTGCCATACTACCTGCCATGCTCCCTTCTCGGTTCACCCTTCTGTGAAGGGTTCAGACCAGACTCACTCTCCACCATGTGTCTCCAGCATATCCTTCTGTCACAGTATGCTCCAGTGAGGGGACTCCATTTCTCTAGCTATTGTCAGCCCTTTGTGTGCCTTAGCGGCTCCACATAGGAACTACAGAGATATCTCCTTCTCCTGGGAGAGTTTGCCAAAGCCTGAGACCAGAGTCAGGCAAGAGGTAAAAATCTTTGCTCATGAACCCAAAACAAGTCAAACTCACGCCTTCACTCTCCAGAGTATCCCAACAGAAGCATATACAATTCTAATCCCAAGTGAGAAATTCCTCCTACAGCCTCCAAAACACTAACCCTCCCCCCCCCCCACCACCACCTAATAAAGTCTAGATTGCCTTGACTGAGGGCAGGCAGGCCCATTTCCAGTGACCCATGTTGGAAAAACTTGAAAACCTTTCACCTGAACTCAGACCTTGCACGTGGCCAAGTGCCCTCTCGGTGAGTTCTTCTCTTTACTGAGATAAATAACTACTCTGCTTAGATATAGAGACAACACTGAAGAATTTTTGTAGGAATTTCTATGAGGTAATGAGGTGAGAAGGAACATAATCTGAGAAACTGCACAAGTGGGTATGTAATGCTTCTGAAGGAGCAGGAAGCAATATGGAAATTTCAGTCTGAGCCTATTCTGTTTCCACCAGCTGGCATGTGGAGCAAGAAGAGATTCCTGGGGCATGGAATCTTAGCACACAATTGTAGTTCACAAGATGGCGCTGGTTCTCAGTCTCTGAAGGAAGATCTGTGTAAAATATCAGGAAATTATCATTAAATCGAAGACCTGAGTCTAGGCGCTTTGTTCGAATCTCCAGCTCCACTCAGTTTTAAGAGGACAGCACTCGCCTGTCTGTTCTTGCTAACGCCACGCTTGCTCCCTGGTCCAATTTCATCTGGACTTCACAGTAAGAAACGTCATGCACTTCCAGAAATAGCTACACAAAATATATCAAAATAAATATTCTTATAATATACTAGAATCTTAATAAGACTTCATTGAGATAAGTTCTGGCCATGTGTTAGGATATAAGCTAAATAGAAATCAAGGGCCTTTGAGGGAATTAATTGTTGCTCTTCTTCTAATTTGTGTATATTAAATTATGCAACATTTGTCTACCTTTTATTAACTAAAAGTTATAGAAAATTGGATTGTTAATTTTAAAAGAAAATATGCAGGTTTTAAAACCCGTATTTATACTATTTATTAAAAAACCTGCTTATATGATTAGAGGGTAAATCATAAATATATATATATATATATATATTACAAGGTGAAATCCTATAAGACTGAAATATAAGATGAGAAGCAAATGAGAGCGATAGATTAAGTTATTCCAGGCTTACATAAGTTACAAAAACCTAGCATCAAAAATGTGCCATGAATTAACGATACTAACATCTTTTTGTCCTAGATAAAACGTTTCTCTCAAATATCATTTCAGAAGTGCTATTTTAAGCAAAGTAGAGATAGTCTGACAAACATCTTGGACAACATTATATACCCTTCAGATGTCTTTACTTACTCTTACACAAATACATTGTACTCTGTTTAATTTTACTGCATCCTTTTTTTCCCTTTTAAGAATACTTCCCCTTTAGATAATATTCATGATAATTAGTATTTGTCATTTAATTGAATGAGCAATAAATATATAAATGTAATAATTTCAATTATCCTAATCACTGTAGTATGACTGTCTTTTGAAGACTTCTGCATGCTAAATGTATGGCGCGCACGGAGGTGAGTGCAGTGATTTCTCCATGGGACAGCCATATTTCCTCCTTAACCACCCAGCGAGTGAATCTTTTACTGCACCGTCCAAGACAGTTCACAGCTGGAAAGTGCTTTGTGGGTTCAGTGGAGATAAATCTACAACCGAAGGAAGGAAGGAAGGACTCAGTGATCTTGACATTTTCTCAGTCTTTTCAATTATTAATAGATTGGAAAGCTACAATGGCAGCAACCATAAGAGAAGAAGGAAAACCTCAGAGAGGTAAAAGCGCCATGCCGGTGCAATGGAGACGAGCAGGTCAGCTCACCGGCTTTGGCATCAAACACACATTGGTTTTCAGCCAGGCTTAGCCACTTCAAGCCAACCCAGCTTCAGAAAAGCTGCGGTCTCTCTGAATAAGATGATCCTCTCCTCCAAAAATGTATGTATTAGCTAGGATATTAATTATATAAACTTTAGCTCGTATGTTAATTGCATGCACTTTAGCGCCTATATTAATTGTATATAGTTGTATTGTAGGGTGTCTTTGATGATCGCCCTTGTGGCACATTGCCTGGGAAGGACTTAGTTCAGGACTAGCCATCCTCGTTCTTCTACCCACACATGAATTCAGGGTTCTCCACCTGCGGAGTATAATTAAAGAGGGTACAGAGGGGGCGCTTCTTTCTTCTGATGCTTGGCTTATCTGTCCAATATAATTAATTTTAAAAAATCATTCTGAGCTATCACGGGACGGAAGCAGAGAAATGAGTACATAAGGCACTAAACTTTAAGGATGGGTGGTCTCATGAGGAGACATATGATGGATAAATTGGATGTTAAAAACAACAAAAACTAAGGTAAGTTGCACACAGAGGTTTAGAAGTTTAAGAAAGAAAGAGAAGTAAAAGTCCGAGAGTCATTTGCCATCTGATCTGAGTGAGGCTTGAACTCTCACTGAGAGGACACGCTGAGCCGGATGAATCGTTCGGACCGTCACTGCATATGAAAGAACAGGCGTAGGCAGCAGGGACAGAAGGAGTGGTCTGCTGACCTGAAATGTGTTCTACATGTTTCACAGAGCTGATCCACAGAAAGCACCTCAGGTGACGCACATTCACTTACATAAACATTAACACATGCACTCGTTAGTAATGATTTCTGATTCTTACATGTATTAGATTAAGAAAATGACCTCCACAGTAACAGAATGGCCCTGTTAATGCAAAAACAAAAAAATTAAGCCACAATTTGACAGATTCATCTCTGCCAGAGGATATTTTCACAAAAGTAAGTGACCAAAGTAGAATGTACCCAGGAATAGAAGACATCGTCTTCATAACACTCTCCCTGCCACCAAGTCACCGCAGACTGAGAGTGACCATTTGGAACGGGGAAACTGCCAGTGGGTTGGGAAGCTGTCACTGTGTACAGGAGTGAAAAGATTCATCACTCTCCCTCATAGCAGATGGCAGTTTCCAGCAACAGCAGAAGTGGATAGTCTAATCTAAAAATATTTGCAAATCCTGAAACATTAAATCCCCAAGTTAATATTTTATCCCTTTCTGTTTTCTCAGTGTGTTACCTTATTATCCGACTAAAAAACAATGTCCAAATCAGTCAGATGTATCCCAATGATTTTTCTGTAAAATTATGTAAAATATCTATATTAGACAGGGTTCTCTGGAGAAACAAAACCAAGATACTAATTATTTTATATGTTTATAGATATACATTTATATTTATAAGAGAAATAAAGAGTTAATCTATAAGGCAGTGCAAATGACTCAGTGAAACTCACTTGTGTGAGACAGCTAGAAGACTGGCAGTCCTTCAAGTCTTGAGGGGTTCAGGGCAGTCCTCTGTAGAGCAATTCAGGCTATCTGTCCACAGGCAGCAGACAGCAAGGAAGGCCACCAGCAGTAAGCCAGATGACACAGTGCGGCAGTCCCTAGCTTAAGCGATGCATACTCCAGTAGCAAAGCAGGGTTGAAGGAACCTCAAACTACACTGACACAGTCCACAGGTTAGGTGTCCCACAGGTAGTGTAGCTTGCAAATGGAGGCACAGAACAAGCAATGCAGAGACACACTGGCCCCATGATCAAAGAGCAAGACACAAGAAAGGTGAGGCTCACCGAGCTACTTATCTCTTCATCCTTCAGTTAATCCAACATGTGTTCCTTGGCCATGTTGGCACAATAAACATCCCTATCACAATATCTAATGTTTCTTTGGCTGGTGTGTACCTTGCTTTGCCCTACTGCACCGCCCACCCCCTGCCCCCCAACTCTTGCCTCCTTGACTTTCAGAACACTTCGCCGCTGAATAAGAGGCAGAGCTGAAAGTCTTCTCCCAGATGAATCCTCCAGGGGTCTGGACTTACTCCACATCTTCCAACAAACTTCTAGGGAGTAAGGCATTCATAAATTGCTTTACATCAAGTCTGGTAATTATGTATAAGCTAACATCGTGTCTTTTACTTTCATAAATGAGCCAAATTATTATATCTGTAAGCATCCCTATATCCTGCATCCTCCTGTTGATTGTAAACAAACTAAAGAGAATTTTTTTTGTACAAGAGTCTGCCTTCACTGTTTTTTACTTCATTCAGTCTCGTGTTTCTACAGTTCCTTACATGCAGAGAAGAACTGCCTCCATGGGTTTGCAAGGCTGCCGGCCTTTGAAGGTAGATGCTCAGCATGTTTAAATCTATTTTTAAAAAACAAACTTGGAATTTGTTTGTTAATCCTGTATAGAAAATAGAAATGGAATAAAGCACAAAAGATCTTTAAAAACGAAGGTCATTCATTTTTAGATAAATACTTTTACCAATGTTTCAATATTCCTACACAGTATTTTTAAAGAAATAATATACAATAACAAATGATAACCTTTTTACAAAGTTTAAGTAGTTTCTTCAGCCTGGTTAAAGAGACCATACATCTTATGCTACAAAAATGCTGAACAGTACATACCTCATGTTCTGTAAACATCACTCACATTTCCAACTACGGAATCAATTTCCTACCCATTATTTAGCAGCTTTATAAGATAGACGGGTTATTTTTATGGCAGGAATTTTGTGAACATGCGGACATTTAACAGCAGTAACAAAATGGCAGCAAGAGTAGTTTAATTTGAAATAAAGTTAGTTATGTACCACCAGCTGTTTTGGATTCATTGATTCAAACCCAAATTGACAAGCAGTAATTGCTACCTCTTTAACATGGATGAAACAGCCTTGTTTGGTTGTTTCGAGTTTTTGGTGTGTTTTTTTTTTTTCCATACCTTGTTACTGGTAAAAGGCCAGGTGGAGATTAGTCCAGATGTTTGATTCCAAAAACACACCTTCTTTTTATTCCTCCTCTTTCATATTAAGGAGGGGGAAATATCAAATGGAGACCATTTGGAATGAGGAGTTATAAATCTCTGTTAGCTTACAAACTTCTAAATAACACTTGCATATCAATTTGTTTAAAGAAACATACTATTCATATGTGTAAGAAAGAGATTTATTATTTTTAAAATTCTAAGAAATAATTTTAGTAGGGCTCTTACAGCTCTTATCACAACCCATGCACCAATTTTATCAAGCACATTTGTACATATGGACAAATAAAAATGGAAAAGGAAGGAAAAATTAAAACCCAAATTCAAGACAAAAAAAAAAGAAAGAACTTTACATGAAGAAGTAATCTTATATCAAGAAGACATCCCAACCCAGTACAAGTCCATAGATTTGATGCTAGTGGGACCCTCTTCAAACCCATGTAACTGCAGGCCAAGGATATAGAAAGGTGAAGTAGGAAGCAGGGAGATCGCAGGCTGGGGGCTGCAGAATTGAATGGATCCAAGGACAGTGGAAACATGCCAGGGTGCTGAGAGCTCCCAGAGTTAATGGAACCCACATGGAACTCTCCCTGGGGTTAAGCACAGCATACCAGGAAGCAGGAAAACAGAGGGACTGAGAGGGAGGGGAAGGGGGGTGCAGTTCCCTCAGAAAAGGGCTGCGTCTTCCAGAAGACATCCTCTGACTGTGGTCTGATATATAGATTGGATGCCACCCCTACATTGCTATGCAAAATCAAGTTGACATAAAATCTGACTACCACATCTACGTTTGGAAGTCTATGTGTATCATATACCACTCATAAGGTTTACTCCTTTCCACTTGGAGATAAATACTGCAGAAGAGTAAAAGTGAATAATTTTTTTTAACAGCCTCAAGTAGAGATGAAAGTCGTCGATTCAGACATGTCTAGAGGCACTTGGGAAAATAGGTCTTGTCTGCTTTCTTAAGGTCATGTCTGAGAACCCTGAAGATCACAGCTCTAGTCTGCACAGATGGAATTCCAACACAATTTCATATGTTCAACCTGATGGAGAACAGCTAGAAAGACAAAAGTTAATTTCAGTAATTTGTTGGTTTTGCAAAATTCTATCACCAGCTTTATTGCCATCCCTAAGATCTTTTTCAACTGATATTCCTACCTCTTTATTACCAAGATGTGCATTCCAATCACCATTAACTCTTTATGTGTCCTGATGCATGTCTGATCAAGTCCAGACTGAACATTTGGTAGAATTCTTCAATGTTTTCATCAATTCATTTTAGTGTTTGGTGCACTAATTTGAATAATTGTATTGATTGAATTTCCTTGAAGTGGATACATATAATCCCATCACAATGAACCTTGTATTTCATGATGGATTTAGCAAGATCCTTTCTGATGCTGAACATCATGCCATTCCTCTTGATTGTATTATTCCCAGCATAGGTAAAGCATATAATATGCTAATTTAAAATGGCCAATATCAGTCAAAATGGCCAATACCAGACCAATTTCAGATCATTAATGCCCAGGATATGGAGCTTCATGGGTTCTATTTAATTTTGATACCTAAGGGTTTTCCTAAATTTGTTCTTTGCACATTCCAAGTTCTGATACTTATGAGATTTTCTCAGCTATTTCATCTTAATTTGAATCATGCCCAATTGGCAAATGAAGATTCTGAAGGTTCCACTAGCAGGGGCTTAACTTATTCACATCACCCTGGTCAACTTCTCTATAAAGAAATCTACTCCTCTTCACTCAGACTTCAAGGGCCCCTGGACCTGAGGGGTCCATCCTCCAGCAGTATCTTTGACAGTATTCAGCTTTCTTTGTATAGATTTTCAGTATATGATAATGCTTTGACTCAATGCATAAGATTTTCAGCAGCCCCTTTCATCCAAAGGAACAGAGTCCTATGTCTTTGTCTGTTCTTAGTCCGTAAGCTCCACTACCTGTTCACATTGGGTATCCCCAGTGGCATTTGAAATACCAGAGATGTAGCTTCCAACATCACAGCCACACTCAAACCACCACAGTGTGACTGACCGACTGACAAGCGGTGAACAGAAACTCTCCCCCAAACCGGAAGACTGCTCCAGACTCAACAAAGTATGGGGGATGAGTGGCCTAAGAGTGGCCATTTCAGATATCCAACTTCTGGCTGCAGAGGTGAAGCAATCAGAGGTCAGTGGTAAGGGAACAGTCTCCTAAAGATATTCAGAAACAGCAAGGAATACAGCAATGCAGTGACTCAAGTACATAGATACAGAGGTTAGGTAATGGATCCTATATGCTGAATTCTGTTCTATCAAAAACAAACAAGTTTTTTTTTTTAACTCTTTTTTTTTTTCAGTTTTTTGGGCATCACTGCTCTCTGGTGGTGGGAGTAGGAGGCCCAGCCCCACTGCTGGAATTGAACCTCCGTCCCAGTGGGCCGCAGTCCTGCGCACAACCACTACGCCACCAGGGCTCAGCCCACAAACAAGTCTTTTTAGTGTTCCCTGATCTTGAAAACAGTCATACCCTAGGAATGTTTCATCATGGGCAATGACCAGGTCTCAACTTTGGAATTACTGAAAATCCTAGCTCAGCAAGCTGATAGACAAATGTAACTACCTCCACTCTTGTTATGCAAGAGGTATAGACCACTGTGAGTCTTTCTATCTCTTAGAGACAGCGATTGACTAACCCTGTCTATGTTTTAAATGTATAATTTTTAATACACAGGGCTATAATTTCTAATTTTATCTCCAACATTTATAACATATGACTAGACATAAGAGAATATCTCTATCATCTTTTTATAATTACTTGGATCGCACTATTAACATCCATACAAAAACAGTATGTGTATATGATTAAAGCTAGCAAATTTTATCCTGACTCCTGTATACATTGAGTTTAATTATCCAGAAGCATATACTTGTTTTGTTACTTCTGTAATCTATGTTATATTTTATGCTTTCTTTTTTGGTATTATCATCACAAGAAAATTTCTTTTGATTTTACAGATTTCCCCAGTGTGCACTTTAAAAAAAAATAAAATCACTTCAGAAAACTGTCCTTATCTTAGCACAACTTTAAAAATGGAAAAAGAGAAGACACCAAGAAGGCATCTTAACCTGATTGCACCTAGTAATGGAATTGCATGGACTCTGTGCTTGATGGAAACAGCAGACAAGATGCAGGAGGGAGAATGTCAGTATGTGATTCAAACTGTGAGGAAGTTTTAATGAGATGAAATGTGTTAAAGTGGTTTAAAGTAATTCCTATAATTGTATAAATTAAGCTTTCTGAAAATTAAGACTTTCATAAAAATTTGAACTCAGGAATAGAAATTATAATTTTTACTTTTCTTCATTGCCACACAAGAGTTCCTTTGCTGAATTCACATTTCTTAAAAATTCAAAGTGGGTAATTGGACACTCTCACATAGGGGAGTGGTGGGGAGGAGAGAGACTGGTGAGGCTCAGTGAGGTGGCAATGAAGCACACATTTCCTCTAGTTTCTGAAGGCTTCCTCTCTCCAGCTGTCAAGGTCCCAGTTCTACATTACTGTGGAGATGAGAAATGGATATGTGGGGAACTCAGGACAGATGAACGTCTTGGGACCAGTAGTAGGAGTGAAGCTACTGGATAGTTGGAGGAAAAGTGGGGTAGAGAGGGTAAGCCAACTTCAGGGCTCTGCATATAATCCCCTACCAGGGGGACAGACACTGGGGGAGAGGGCAAGGGGAGACATTGAGCAGTGTAAGTTATGACAAAACAATAATTTATAGTGTAATGAGAATTGGTGGGGGAGTGGGGAGCAAGGATGGAGGGGAAAGGATGGGAGGCTGATGTCAGAGGCTCGGAAGGAAAGGTGGAGGTTCAGAGAACAATGAAAGCTGCAGGCATGTGAAGATGTGTGGCACAATATTTGTGTATTATGAGAAACGATGTATGAGCCCCCAATAAAATGATTTAAAAATTGTTAATCCTGAAAAAAAATAAAAACTTTATTACTTAATGATAAAGTATGGCAAGCTCAACTTACATAGACAAGAAATCTGAGGGGGAAAAGTTAAATGGAGAATTGTGCCTGCTTGGTCAGGGATAAATCTATTTGAAAAATGGAAATCTGTGAATTTCCCAGTGGTGTGCTTCTTTTACTTGGAAACTAATGAAAGGTGTTGAATTTAAGTCCATTGTTTGATGTTTCAGGTCCACTAGCCCTTCCTTGAAAGACGGAAGAGGTGGTTTCTTCCGGCAGGGATTCACAGCAGCTCAGACCTGGTACATTGATGACTTGATGGTGGTGGGCTTGGTTTTCACTTTTGTGTTTGGTGAGGGGTGGTAAACATTTCCAGTGTTGCTATTCACATTCTAGTCTTTACAATGACAATCAAATATCTGTTTCTATCAGCTAAACATCCAAAGGAACTTCAAATTCTATTTCTCTTTCAAGGAATACTCCAATTTCAAGATCAGAAAACACCATTTCGTATCTGTGTTCTTGCAGTAGAGCCATGTAAACTCCTGCTCTAACTTTTCCTGTATTAACATATTTTCCAAACTCATCAATATGATCTCAATAGAAAAACACGTTTTCTTATGTTAATACTGTTTGGCTTACTCTTAACCATGGTTCCTCAGGGTCTCTAAAATGTCTAATAGGGCTGTAAGCGAGATTAGATCAGATATATTGCTAGCATCGAAGTGTAGTACTCATATCTCAAGAAAACGTTCATCCATGGAGTTTGTTTTGGCACCTCTTGACTACTAGATTTTTAATGTAGTGTACCTCTCTGATGAAAGCTCCTCAGTGTTTCTCCATCTGGCTAATTTTTACTAACCATAAATGGAAACAAAACGAGTAGAGAAAAAACAACAGAAACATCAAACACCATAAGCTGACTAAAGTTAAAATGGCAAGGGTAGGTAATAAAACTGTCTTGAGAGAGCATTAAAGGCATCATCAACAACAACAACAACAAAAAAGGGTGCTTACAGGATTTTTAAGGTAAAGTTGGGTGATATTAAGCCATATTTTAGATATTGAATTTGGAAGCTTTGTGGAACACAGTAGGTCTGTGTTGATGGACAAAACAAGATGAAGTTCTTGAAGAAAACCATTACAAGTAAGTTCAGCTTAAATATATAAATTGCTTTGTTTTCCTAAATCTTAGTTTCCTTGATTAACTATTTGATAGGAAAATAGCTTAATTGATTTTTGATTGACCTTGATTCTATTTATTTTTATTGCAATTTATGCTAATAAAGGAGATTATTCCAAGACTCAAATTTGGTTGTCATAAATAAATATTATGTAGTTTATAGGCTTTATGTCCTTTGAATTTCAAGTTTGTCATTACTTTATCCCAAATCTATGTTATAAATCCTATTATTACCCATAATGTTCTCTACTCTATTAATGATTGTGCGCAACAATTTGTTTATTTGTCAGATTCTTCTAGATGCCAGATATGACATTTATCAGATATTGCATTGATGTTTTGCTTATTTGTTAGATTCTACTAGAACAGGTATGGGGGGGCATCTGGCCTGGAGGTTCCATAAAGCCCAGGAAATCGTTAATACCAGCGAATAGCACATGCCTCATCAAAGAGAAACAGTTCCAGCCATCACATTAAGGGTGAGGTAATTAAATGATTGACTGATATGGCTCAAAAATGATTTTATAAGTATAAGTATCCAAATGGTCCTCAGCAAAAAAAAGTTTCCCCATATTCCCTCTAGAATATGATCATCATGAAGTTATCTTATAAGCCATTTTATCTCAAGTACCTACTTCAAATTCTGTGAAATATACATAATTACAAGTGATTGAGGGGGTAGGGATATAGAGTATACATAGAGAGAGACTATATCTTGATATGATGAAACTATTGGATTGTAAGCCATGTGGATTAAGTGCCAACAAACTGTTAAAACACAGAATGTGGTATAAAGCATATATTGAATATCTATGTCTAGAAACAGCATCTGTTTTTTCATGCAAACATTTAGTTACTAGTGTGTATTAGTAGAAGAAAATGAAGAAAAAGAACATCGTGAGGTCAGTTTTTCTTCTCTACCTAATAGCAGGAAAACCCTGTTGGTAGGTCTGGTTCGCTGAGTCAAAATTAAATTCTCCCCTTAATGAACCATAACTTATACTATTATTTATATTTGGTTTTATAATTTCAATGTCTCCTTTAAGTTTATATATTGTGAGATAATACCATTCCTGCTGTTAACCTTACATTCCTTAGCTATTCATTGAGCATTCCCCACTTTCTCCTGATAGCTCTTTAGAACCGTCTCTGTTCTAGGCAAGACTAGAAAGCCGAGTCCAATGCAAAGACTAAAGTATTAAGTTAATTAGGAAGTACAACCACAGGACAGTAAGCTTGAAGGAACAGGAAAAAGGGAAGCTACAAAGAGATATAATAGGTGTATCACTAGAATGTGTTGTGGTGTTTAGCAGGTATTGTACTGCAGGAATGCAACAGTAACATACATTCATCTAGTAAGGGGAAAGCATGGAGAATTTATCTACCTAGATCTTCCCTCCCATCATTTCCAACCGAAACTGTTGCCATATGACAAAGAAGTCTCCCATAATTTTTCTTAACTGCAGGGTGTGTGTGTATGTGTGTGTGTGTTGAGAAAATAAACAACAAAACATACACCAGATTAACAATTACTCACACCATTTTTTAATTGTTCCTGTATCATTAACTTAAATTCAGTCCCCTAAGGTCTCTATCTAATCTTTTTAGTTGCTATTGCCAATTTGATCTCAAACAGATAATTCTCAAAAGAGCATATTGCTCAAGGCAGGCAGTTTTCACTACTTAAGCTAAATTGTTATTTGATTTCAGATGATTTTAGGGAATGCTTCTATTTAAGGTTTAAAGATAATCTCAGGAAAAATGTTCCAGGGGGGTTATGCAACTGTCATGTGAGAGAAGCATATCTCTATTTCAGAGCTACTGGATAGGTTTGAACCACCAAATTTCAGATAACAGCTCAGCTGTGAAGGTTTGTGTCACTCTTTCCCCAGTTCGCAGAATGAGTTGCTAACTATACACCATTCTCAAAGGTGACCAAACAGAAGTCTAGAGATGGTGTTTCATCTCCTTTTCAAATCAGAGCGTCAACCTGCTTCATATGAAATACCATTTGACTTAATAAAGAAAAATAAGAAGAATTCAAGTTTTATGTGCTTATAAATTTCCCTTTCAAAAGTTATCATATTTCAAAGTGGACTATCTCAATGTTCTCCAAATGAAAGGATAATGATGTCTCCAGAAATGGCTCAGGGACCTATAAAACCATAGGTCTTTGGCTGGATTTTGCGTTCACATTTAAAAATAGCCTTAATCTAAGAAAATGGTTCTCAATCTTCTAATACAGCAGCCCTTTAATACAGTTCCTATTTTGTCGTGACAACATAACCATAAAATTATTGTCATTGTCACTTCATAACTGTAATTTTGCTACTGTCCTGAATTGGGCAATCCCTCTGAAAGGGTTGTTCAACCCCCCAAAAGGAGTCACAACCCACAGGTTGAGAACTTCTGCTCTAAGAACGATGAGTTCTTGTGACATGGCACTGGTCCATATTTTTCCTCATGGAGGGATCCTTGATGATGTGCGCATGATAGCAAAGTGTGTGGAAGAAATAGGAGGGTTCCCAGCAATGAGAAAGAATAGTGTCTGTGGTCTTAAAGCCTCATCTTACAGAAAGTCATCTAAGTGAAAGGCTAGCTATTTTCACATGGAAGAAGCACACCGGCCTGTATGATCCAAGAAATGTAAATAATAAAATCTAAGAGCAGGGGAGAGAGTTGTATTAGAACTTAAAATCTAATCACAGTACCATAGTTGACAGTGAAAACCCAAGATTTCTCACAGGTTCCCACACGGGATAGCCTCTGACGATTCCCCTTGGACCATCAGGGATGTGACTAGTCTTGCAATCAGACTGAATGCATTGGAAAGTGGATTTTTGGCTAAAATGTAACACTGTACCATTTGATCTCCCCTTTGATGCATTTCAAATTTGTTCTACTTTTAAATATCTCCACATTCTTTTCAATTGAAGTTTTTCTTTGTTTTATTATTGTTTTGTATATTTCCTTTTATATGTATTTCTGTATATGAAATCCAAATAGGTAAATCTATAAGGACAGTAGCTGGATTAATAGTTTCTTAACATTATGGCAGGGGAGTTTGAGGAGCAATTAGGAGCTAATAATAATGAGTGCAAGATAAAATAAAATATTCTAAAGTTCATTGTGGTGATGATTGTACAACTCAATATGATTGGTCTATAAATTGTATCATAAGTGAATTATAATCAATAAAACTGCTATAAAAACAATAATGTTGTGATACTAAATTAGGATATTTTTGAAATACTATAAGACGAAACAGGTAAATGGCTGAAAATTGAGGTCAGAATTCAACCCATGTCAAGGAGTATTATGTCATTAAATATTATCCCCACATTTTAAAAAAAAGCAAGTAAAATGACACCTTGCACCACCAAGTAGGCAGAAGTGATTATTGTCCTTATAAGTGATGTGTGCACCATATACCATTTTAAATCCACTGACCTTCCCACTTGACATCTAGTTCACAAAGCATCCAGAGTGAAGAGTCACACAGAACAGAAGAGGCTCTCTGACTGGTGGGCAAAGGAGGGCTCTTTTGGTGACTCTTCTAGAGTCAAAGCCCAAGTGCTTTTCCTTGTAGCACTTATGACTCCGCAGACCACATGCTGCCCAGAAGGCCTCTGAGAGGTCATAAGCTTGTTGAACACTGCTAGATTTATAACAGGTACGAATTAAAATGAACATAATTGATTTTTGAGAAATAGTCAACCACAGGAATTTTATACACTTGGAATGAGATGATATATTGATCTAAATCAGAGGTTCTCAACAAGTGGGTTGTGACCCCTTTGGGGGTTGAAGGACCTTTTCACAGGGATTGCCCAAGGCATAACTTTACCAAGATTACAATTATGAAATAGCAACAAAAATAATTTTATGATTGGGGGGGCCACCACAACATAAGGAACTGTATTAAAGGAGCACGGCATTAGGAAGTTGGAGAACCACTGCTCTCAATGAATATTTTTTGAAGACGATATTCCCTGATCACAAATTTCGCTGGCTTCAAGGTTTGGAGAAGGTTGGAAAATGTCTGGTTTTTATTTGAAGGATTTTCTCAGTTCTTCTCAAGTCTAAAACAATATATGAAAAATAAGAAAAAAATATTGAAGACATTTGTGCACCTCAAAATACGTATTGGATTTCTAACTCAATGCCAGGAGTTTTAATCCCTTCAGGGCTGGCATTTTATTATATTAATGAGAATGTAAGAGTTAGGGTGTGTTCCAAATTTAATTATCTCTGAGTTATTAGGCATAATATAGTCACGGAGATAATTAGCATAAACTCGAGAAGACAGACTCATATTTGAGAATCACCAAGAAATAAAAGTACCCCAAGGCTATCGTAGCTGAGACAAGTACCGTGAGTTGTGAGCAAGATTTGTTAATTGGAAAGTAGATGTCAAGATAATAGATTATAGGATTCTTCTTTTATATACTCACTATACTATATGTATTCATTCAACTGTATTGAAAACTAGAAAACTAGACAATTTGAGTCATTTCTTCACATATTATAAAATCAGCTCATAGTCTAACATAAAATGTGAATAAATGAGTGAAATTGCTATTGGAAAGGTGGATAAGATACATCATTAATATAAGGCTGATGGGTTTCATTGCTAAATTATAACTTTTAAGAAGAAGAACATGAAGGAATATTAAATTTTGTATTAGATGTTCAAAATATAAAAGTTTCTCATTTCCTTTTATGTTATCATGGTTTTCCAACCACAATAAGATAAACTATGAAAATAATCAACATAAGTATGAACTAATTTTAAAATATTTTGTCAGATTCTTGGAAGAGTTTACCATTGTTCATCAGATTACCGGAGCTTCCTCTGCTGGGTCCCACTTGTTGAACTTTGCACAAGACACAAACACCCTTTCCAAATAGTCCGTCCCTATGTGTCCCCTGCAGCATCACTGAGGTAAATTTGTAAGGCTGCTTTTTGTAACTCCCTGACCATTCTACTAAGATACTTCAAGTGAGTTTTATTGCAGGATTATACATCAAAGGATGTATGCTTGTAGCCTCAGACAGAAGTTTGAATAGCTCCTCCTTCTACAAAGAAAGACTTTGGGAGTTATGGGAATTTCTGCTCTAAAATGGTCTGCATTTATTGCATGAGCATCCTTGTTATAGAGCCCATTGCTTCTGTATAGTCCAAAAGTTTTCCATGAGATACTACATACACCATGAATTCCATTTGCATTACAATTCCCGAAACATACATTTAAATACGCTAAATGCTTCTAAATTGTGTTTTGAGCTGAGAGCTGAAGTTTCTCATTTTCTATCTATAGTTAGGCATATGCATTCCAGGATACAATCCTTACAGATATAAATACCATACCGCTGGCATTCTGAATTCTTCAGAGAGCAACACAAACTCAACGAAACCAGCCTGCCTGGAGTCACTGCTGACTGATAACCCCCCTGTAAGGCAGAGGGAAACTGCTTCTGCCAGCTTCAGATGCTCGAGGTAGAAACTTCATCTTTTTCCCTGGATTCAGTGTCTGTTTTGAACCACTGACTTTGAGGTTAGCAGCCCAATATGCAACCACTGCACCACTAGAGTCACTCAACGCAAACTACACAATCACAAATACTAGTCGATATTAATGAGTGTCTACTGCATACCATAATTAAGCATGCACTTGGGGCCAGCATCTTTCTCCGGCCCACTTAAATGGAAAGACAGGAATAACCCTCTCCCACGATCTGTTTTGAATATACAAGGACTACTTCTGTGACAAAGCCCTGTACTGCTCATGGTCTTTAAGGATAGAGGAGACTGCTCTAGGTTTCAAAGCTTGGTAATTCACAGTCGAGATGACAACGTATTAGGAGAACCGGGCAGGGGCGGGGGAAATTTGTAGGGAGTGTCAGGACAGGAAAGAAACAGCAAAGAAAAAATATATTTATGTAGCATATTGGCAGAGGATAAAGTGTTTCTTAGACTTCAAGGAACTTCCTTAAAAACAAAGAAAAAATTAATTCAGCTACCTGTATTTATGTGCTTTTAAAGAACTCTTATTCTAATAAATACTGAAATGAACGTTAGGCTGGACAAAACAGTAAGCCCGAAGTTGAAGGCATGGCAAAAATGAAAGCGTGTCTGTGTGAATTTTAACTGACAGAATAGCTTAGTTGGGGATGCCGTCCTTTTTGCTGAATTAAAATGAAGATCGACTTTTGTTTTCATTCTTGTCTTGATCCACTCCTTTACTCAGACTTTAGCTTTGTCATTGATCTACGCTTTGTGAAATGTGAACTAGACCTAACTACGAAAATTGCTTTATCAAGTACATATGAAAGAAACCAAACCAAACCGTGCATTTATTCTGTGTCTTCGCTACCCAAGACAGTGAAGTGAAACGGCTTTTGGGGGTTTCCAGAGATGAGCAGGCCGCCCCAGTTTGTCCTCGCAGAGGGACTGGAGACTTCGCACCCCTGCTCTTTTCACGGCATCTGACCCTCTCCCCTACAGTCGCCAGGGCTGAGTCAAGAATACTCTGGTCTATGACAAATACTGTTTCGTCCCGATGTGTAGAATCCGTGAGTAAGATTACAGTAAAAGTGAGTACTCTACCCCTTGACTTATGAAGCCTCCCTCCCCAGTGCAACCCTGGTGTCAATGATGTGCGGCAAACATCATTTCATACAGCAAAGATGTTTTGGAAATTATTATTAATATTGTTATTGCTCTGCTAATATTTAAACTCAGTTTGACCTATTTTAAACTCACATTGCGTTTCTGTCAACTAATATATGAGAATTTTTTACTGACTCCTAAATTTTCAAGTTCCAACAAGTTTTAGTCAAAAAAGATATAAAATAAATGTGGGAAATGATTTTAGTATAAAGTCAGTTAATTTAAAAATTATCACATGATAATATAAAATAATGTCATTACACTTTGATAGTTTTTGTGGATAGAATATAATATTTTGCTTTACTAAAATATCACATTGGAAATTGTATGAAATGGACGGAATGCTAACCATTTGTACTTTTCTATACACTCATATGTTTTTAGGAGAAATAAATGTCTCCAAAAGCAAAATATGCTCTTTTACAAATATAATGCCCAAATATAATGCTACTTGTTAAGGGAACACATGAAGCAAACCTCATTTTAAGAGACATTTCATTTCCTTTTTAGCATCACTCTTTTGATCAATTTGCTTGATTGCTTCACATCAAGCCTCCAAATATAAAGCAACATATAAATCAATGATAATTCATTAAGCACTATATCATATAACATATGAACAAGTTGTAAATTGATGTATTGGTGCAAAAATGTAAACACAATAAATATGTGTATAAGTATATACAGATATATCAAGATGCAGAATTATTCACATAGACTTGTATATTTTCTTTTAAAAAAAGGAATATGACTGTGAGTACATATTTGCATGTAAATGCATCAACCAGTGCTTGAAGGATACAAAAGAACTGAGCCATTAGCTAACCAATAACCACTGGGAGAAAATAGTGGATAGAGATATATGGGGAAAAGTTGTGTCTTTTCCTTTATATACAACCTTGGTTTTTGACCACTATGAATTTGTAAGTATTATAGCTTGACTGAACTCCTTATAAATCTTTGTCTTTCCATATGTGTTTTTAAAGGTAACTTAAAGATTTGTGATGGTCATTGTTTTTCAAAATATCATAAAGTTACATCCATTATTTTGCAACAATATCAGAGGTGACAATGTATAGA
Organism: Nesogale talazaci; assembly: GCA_004026705.1. Taxonomy (NCBI): domain Eukaryota; kingdom Metazoa; phylum Chordata; class Mammalia; order Afrosoricida; family Tenrecidae; genus Nesogale; species Nesogale talazaci. The sequence goes on from PVJH01004007.1 coordinate 114,847, forward strand.
CGTATCTCGATGGCTGAGGAAATCACAATAAAGGAATGTACCAAGAAGAGACTCCTAAACAACATTATAGAAGATAGCTGTATCTTAGCTTTCACAGAACACTTGCATCACGTCATCGTCTTCCTCTCCTATGGTCTGGTTTTCTCTCAGTAAGCATTCTCTGCCTTCCATCTAGTTGTCTCTCCTCTGACTGGCAAGCCTGAGCATCCTGCTCTCTGAGAATGAAGACCCTTCTCAAGAGCCTCCCTGACATCTTCCTGTGGCATTCAAACGAACTTGCCTTGACTGAAATACTGCATGGCAAGCACCAAAGACGTCTCGTTCTTCCTGTCACCCTAGGCTGGCAAACAAAGTGTTTGCTATTGCTGCCATCGGGATTTGTCCTTAGGTTAGAAAATTTGGATGAGATGTCTCTAAAGTTCCTTTGAACTTCATTTTGATCATACATTCTAATCATTTTACAAGTACAAATAACTTAAGATTTTCATTCATTGAAAGAAAAAATTGCAGTAGTTAAATGACACTTTTGCTACCACGATCACGGTGAAGAACTCATTCTTGCTTTTTCAGGACACAGTTGAAAATGTAAACCATGTTTCACACTCAGACATTTGACATACAAAGCTGGATTTGAGGAATGGAATTTTCCTTTTGTTTAATCCTCTTTATTTTAATCCAGACATGGAAATTGTAGAAGACTGATGTGCTGCCAGTTTTACATTTACGAAGAAACAAGCGAGTAAACAGGATCATGGTCCGATGTTCTTGTTTGCCTGATAGCAGACTAGAAACTGATTTCTTTCCTTAGTAAAATTCTCTTTCTTTATAAAGGAATATTTAGAATCTGGGTTCTCCATGACTCTCAAATCCTGAATCTTATACACTAAAAACATTATATACTTATCAATATAGCAAATGTATTTCTACTTTAAAAACTTGATATGCCCTATTCACTTTTATGTTGGCTATTTCTTAATAGAAAATAAATTCACAAATAGACATTAGAAAGGTAAATTCTAATATACTAGAAAAATAGAGACTAAACAGCAAAATTTTAAAAATGTACCTTTCTCTAATAAAAATATTTTGGTGTAGCTACATAAAGACATCTCTTGATTACTTCAAGACTGGTTTGTCATACCCTTTGAATGTGGGATAAGCATAATGGATCTGATGAGATGTGAGTGTATGATTTGGGGTTGAAATGCGATACTGATTTCTCAATTTCGTGTTGATTGTTCCCATTTCAATTTTACTTATATTGTTCCATTCTTCTGTGCCTATTGTGTATTCAATGTGCTTAATTTAAATACACCTAACCAAGAACTTAACTGTTTCGGCACTATAGACAGGAAAGTATCAAATAGACCTTGGTGAAAAATTATTGCTTGGAAATAAATATTCAAACCATGCATTTTACTACCTACATCTCTATTATATGAATTTATATACATGCAATCTGAACTCTTATATCTCTATGTACTTATTTAGTATAATGAAATTCTTTCTGTATATGTGTAGTCCATTTATTGTGATAGGATTGATAATTTAATTCAATATTCCGAACCTACAGTATAGATATTGACTTTAGTTTCATATAGAAATCATAATGATATTTTAAGCAGATAATAATTTGCATTTATTGTAATTAAGAAAAACTAATTTGAATCTTTAAAATGGATAATTCCTGATGCTGGGTAAGGACAAAACTTATTTAATTGGTTATTTAAATATTTAATGTACATGGGTTAATCTATAAAATATCTAATTTTTTTTTCTTGATGAGATGCTGTGCACAAGTTAAATGTATACATATATATTCAATTCATTTATATTTATATTAGTTAGTAGATATTTATATTATTTAATAAACAATATCTAATAAATATATGTGTGTATATATATATGTATAGTGATTGAGAAAATAGTAGGGGTACCACATCTGACCTTGTCTATCTACACAAGGAGAGAAGCATATCAGTCTCCACATAAACACAAGCTGATTGCTACAACTCCAAGGTCCCACATATCTCTTCTCGCTATCTTTCTTCCTCTCTATTCAGACACAGGTCCGTCCTCACACTGTATGCCACTTTTCTTTTGGGTTCAGTAATTCATCATAGTGTCCACATGTAACTCACAGACAATATTCCCAATTTCAGAGGTTTATTAAGGAAGGTAATAGGTTATCAGAAGGCAGGGTGAGAAAACATTCAAATCACTGGTCCACTCCAAACCCTGCCTCAGCCTGCAGCTCTGACTGTCTTTCTGGTCCTTAGGCCTGAGCTTCTGTCTCCTCAGCTGGGTATCCGGCCAGGATCTCTGCTTCATAATCTCACCACCTCTAAAGAATGTTCTCCCTTGCTGGCGCTTCCTTCTCCAATGCCCTCAGAATTCACACAGAAAGGGACCCAATACTGGAAAATCCTCTCTATTAGTGTTTCCCACCCTGATTTAGAAATTATTTGGTAGAAGTTATGGAAAGAGGGAATGAAGAGTCATATTAAAAAATGTTACTTCACCACAGCCATCTTACTTTTCTCTCTGTAGATTTCTGTTCTTAGATAAGTATTTTAATCTTGTCATGATTCTCTATATCTCAGACATGAAAATATCGATCTACTTGTTTGTGATCTACAAGGACTCTACCATCCATGAAATATAATGGCAGCTACACACTTGGAAAGTTTACTTTCTGTGAGATGATAATTATACTTTTCTATACTAAAGTGATGTTTTTTTCAGATAGGAATATGCTCGAAGGACTCCAAAAAATCAGAAATGAGGAGTTGATCATCACAGACCTATTCACGATTGACTCAAGACAGACATGGCCTTCAGTGGAAGCATAATTTAAAGTGCATTACAGAACGTGGGCAGAGAGGAATCACAAAAGTTAACAGTTACAGCACTGGGGGAAAATACCTTCAATACAAGTGCTCAATATAAGTTAAATACTGTTTATTATTGATTTTTCAAAGAAAAGAATGTTGTAGTCCCAATAAAGCTTTTTTTAGAGAAATAATACCCTCAGAGAGTAAAAAGCACCCTTTGATCCTACATGAGATAGTTGTTTCTATTAGTTGTGATAGAGTGGAAACCCACTTAAGGATGACACTCTATATTGTAAACTGGCATAGTTGCATTTTATATTTATTTTAGTAGGAAGCTTAACAGAAACAATATCACCTGACCTATATTTTTGAACATATCCTCTGAATGGGCATGAATCTCCAATCGTTAGATTTGGAGTTTAATACAAACTGTATTGGTTGGTATAGCAAATACACACACACACATGCACGCACACATTCCACTGCCATGTTATGCCAATTCCAACTTATAGTAACCAAGTAGAAATGATCCATATGACATCTGAGGCCATCAATCTTTATATAAGAAGACAGCTTCGTCTTTCTCCCATAGAGCCACTGGTACATTCAAATGATTGATCTTTCTCTTCAAGCCCAACCACCAACTTTTTGCATGATCCAAGTTCCATTATGGACCTCCTTCAGTAGTTGACAAACGATACAGTAGTGGATTTCATCACCCAGTAGTGATCATTTCATAGGAAAATAAGATAGTGCCAGGGATGTGGCTCAAACACGCTGTCAAGTGAAGCACAACTCATAGTAACCCTATATTTAACTGACCCCACTACTGGGTCACGGTTCATCCTCAAAAGTGTTGTTCTATTTGAGCTCCTGACTGCAGCCCCTGCATCAGTTCAACTCTGCATGCTCTTCTTTTGTACTGTCTTTCAATTTTATCAGGAAAGATGTTCTTTTCAAGATATGGGTCTCTCCTGATAACATGACCAAAGACACCCTTGTTTCGGAGGAGCACCCTGCCTCTACTTGCTCTACAACAGATTGTATGAGTTTGTGTGTGTTGACACTCTGTGAAGCTCAATGTTCTTCACCAGTCCCATGATTCAAAAGCATTAATTCTTATTTGGTATTCTTTATTTGAATCCAACTTTCACATGCACATGACGCAATTACAAATACTCTGGCATTGATTACAGACACATTAATCCTCAAAATAAAATACTTTCACTTCAACACTTTAAAGCAGTCTTATGCAGCAGATTTACCCAACATAATATGTCATTTGATTTCTTTACTACAGCTTCAATGAGCGTTGGTTGTGGATACAAGCAACATGAAATCCTTGAAAGACTCAATCTTTTATTTATTTTGCTATTACCTACTTGTCTAATCATGAGAATTTTCCCTTCACATGGAGTTCTAGAATTATTATTCTCCATGTTTTCCTTAATTAATAAAATGCCTTGCTATAGTCAGTAAAACTCAAGATATTCAATGATTTCAACCTAAATCCATCCGTCATCAGCAGGGATTTCACCTGTTCCAGACCTTATTCAGAACCTAGCTTGAACTTCGGCCAGCTCTCTAGCAATGTGCTGATGAAACGGTTGTTGATGACCTTTGGCAAAAGTGTCTGTGCATGTCATGTTAATGATATTTTATGCCTAACAACGTTGTCCTTCTGTTGAGTCATCTTTCTTTGAAATGGGTGAAAATATGTATCTTGCCAAGTCAGTTGGCCAGGTAACTCTCTTTCAAATTTCTTGGCATAGGTGAATGAATGCTTTGATTATTTCATTAGCTTATTGAAACTTTTCTATTAGTATTCTGCCCGTTTCCAAAGCCTTGATTTCCCCTAATGCCATCAGTGTAGCTTGAACTTCTTCCTTCAGTAACACTGTCTCTTAACCTTATGCTACCTTTTGAAATTGATTGAATCTTGACAATTTATTTTTTGTACAATTATTCTGTGCTTCCATAGTCTTTTGGTACTCTCTGTATCATTCATATATTGCATGAAAAATCTTGCAATATTGTAATTCAAGGACGGGATGTTTTCCCTTAGTTCTTTCAGCTTTGTTGAGATAGTTAAAGTTTATTGTGTAAACCTGGCCCATAAACACATGTGGGATTGATTAAAGGACAGAGCGATAAATGGCTTGGTGAGCCTTGCCTTTCTAATTCTTGGGTCTCTCGCTTTCTGATGGTCAGACCAGGATGCTGTTGCCTTACCTAGTTTCCTGCTTCAGCTTCAAGGCTTACTTCCTGCAAAACATACCAGAGGATATGGACATGGACCTACCCTGATGCAGCCCTGGGTGCTGGAGCAGCCATGTGCAGACCCCTGCCCGTGCTGAGATAGTTACATGCACACTGCTTGGGCTCTCCTTTGTAGTCAGTGTCATTTTATGTGCTTTGTGAGATGGAGAAGGACTTTGTAGATCCGTGTTGGACTTATGGGCTAATGTTGGACTTATCGTCTTGGACAGCACTGGGTTGGGATGCTTTCGTAATTGATATTTACCCTTTATATAAAACTCTCTCTCATACATATGAGTTTCTGTGAATTTATTTCCCTATTTTACCCAGACTAACACATTCATATATACTGGTTATGTTCTTCCTTTTTATGCCTCTAACTCCAGGTTTATCACATTGTATTTATAAGACTATACTTGTCTCTTGAGCTGCTTTTTGAAGTTCTGTGTTCTACATTTTTACACCAACCTATTTTTCATTTTATTAGATGCTCTATGGTGAACAGCAAGTTTCAGTGTCTCCTTGGATATCCATTTTTATCTGTTTTTCTCTTCCCTATCTTTTTAAATAATCACTTACTTTCCTTAAGTATCATGTTCCCTATGCCATTCTATAGCTTAGCAGGTCGTCTGTCATCATTGCTTAAAATGACTCAGTCCTGGACTTCATATTGGATGCTGTTGATGAGCTTCTTCTTCATCTCTCCACCAAGAAGTAAGCAATTTAATTTTTGTTTCACTTGGCAAAATTCACATGTATAGTTGCCGATTAAGTTGCTGAGCAGAAATATTTGCAATAAAGAAGTTGTTCATTTTGCAAAATGCTATCATGTGATCTCCATCTTAACTTCTATCACCAAGACTATATTGTCCAAATTCTGTTTCTTCTTCTTTGTTCCCAGTGTTTGTGTGCCAAGTGTCAATAATTATTCATGTTTCTTGGTTGCATATTTGATCACTTTCAGACTGGAGACATTGATAAACTTCATCTATTCCTCACAACCTTCCATTGTCTGTGGGTAAATTTGAGTACTTGTATTAACCACATTTCTTTACATCCACATATCATCACATCACCTGAAGAGAGATTTTAAAATAGCTTTTGTTTACACAATGAATGCAATTCCACTCCTCTTAAATTTTCAATTCCCGACACAGTGAAGGATATGTTTATCTTTTTCAATATGATTCATCCAGTCCATTTCAGCTCTTATACCTAGCTATTGAACTTTACTTTCTGCAATTCATTTTTGGTGACTTCAATTTTTTTCTAGATACATGGAGCAGGTGTTTGAATAGTTTTAAAATGGCATTCATCTTTATCTATAATATCCTTATCATGATAATTACTCACACACCAAAAGAGAAAAGCACACATGCCCAGGTACCTCACTGTGATACAGTTAGTTCCCTTCTCGCTGTAACCGTACAGACCAGAGTAGAACTTCCCCTGCGGGTTTGCAAGGCTGTACCCTTTACAGGAGCAGCATGCTGTGATGTGGGTTTAGCAGCCCTACTTGTGACCCAAGATGGAGCTAGGGCTACTTTGGGAGCACTGAGGTGTTAATAGCTTAAATAAATACTGCATTTACTTGTCAATCCATTCTTATAATTTGTCCTCCTGCTTAAAAAAAAGAAAAAAGAAAAGAAATCAAGAGCTTTTGCCTTTGGAAAGGCGCCAGGGAGTAGGATAGAGATTCAATGCTGACCAGAAGATCAGGGCTTTGAAGCATGAGTCAATCTGCAGGAGGGAGTTGAAGCTTTCTACTCCCGAAAAGGGTTTAATTCTAGGACATCCCCAGGGCGTTTCTGCTCTAGCCCACAGCTTCTCTGGAAGTTGGAATTAACTCCATGGCAGAGAGATTTGAGATGGTACTGTGGATGCGCTGCCATCTTCTGGCCATTGAAGTGGGAACAATGGGACCCTGCAGGGTTCTTGTCAGGAGTCTGTGGTTATTTCTTCCATGGAATAAACTGGCACAGGGAGTCTGTCCCTGACGTATGTCACTGTGCTGCGCAATGAAAGTAAACTTTTGAAAAGAAAAAAAAAATCAGCTTACTTATGAATATCAGTGTTCTGTCAGGATACTTGTGCGCAGTTGTTTTTAATTAGCTTTTATAGCGTCTGTTAGACAAATTTTTCATAAAATGGACTCTGTATTTCTGCACTGTTAAATGAAGAATGCTAAACATAAAATGTTTTCTGTAATCCTATTTTTTTCTGGGACCCCCAAGAAGACATTACCTTGGCTTTTCCAAACTCAGTAGCTGGCTGTCATAGAACATTAATGAAACCAAAAGAGATAATGCTAATAACCATAAATGCTCATGTACACTGTGTGCAAGCATCATGTCTGAAAATAATGTGCTTCTCTAAATTCTTGTCACATGCTAAGGTTTCTTCTTTAAAGGCTCCAATCTCTCCCACATGAGCAAGATTCCCAATACTCATTCTGATTTCTGACTAGAAGATCCACGTAGAAACCACATAATACCCATATAAGTCGTTTATTTGCCATCTTTCAGAAACCTGATTGTGCTTAAGCTTCAGGAAAGCCCACAGGACCTAGCACAGGTTTTCATTCCAACTTCCTCCTTATAGAAGCAGCAGTCAGAAATGCAAATAGGGCCAAGAACAATTGAGTCAAGTACATTTTAATCTGCTTAAAACACAGCAGGGTTATTTTGAAGGGTTCAACAGAAAATATAGTTATATTATCTCCAGAGTGACAACACTTTAATTTGGCAAGGATTTACAGAGTTTCAGGATAAAATAGCCTGATTTCTTACTAACCAATTGATCACTACTCTGTTCAAGTCAACAGAATAAATATTTACTAAGAAATGTAACTTTGATTTTTTTTTCAGAAAGACTCAAGTATTTTTGTGGAATAAAATATGGTCATTTTAGTTTTTCATTAGGAACTATACCATGATAAAAATGTGAACTGCAACTTAAATTTTGAATTTGCTTTTAGAAATTATGGAAAGAAATCAATGACATGTGAGTGTCTGGAATAGAAACTGATTGTAACAGCATTTCTTTATTTTTTTCTTTAATTTTATCCAATATTTTACCACTATTGTCTCATGAAGCTAACTTTCTATATGTAACTAATTGTTTTTCTATATACCTCCAAATAAGTCAACAATATGGATTGTGTTATTTAATCCTTTGCCTATTATCTCTAGAGCTCAAATGTGTTCTTTCACAAGCCTCTGCTTATGTACAATAAGCATGCTAATGGTGTTTTTGAGCTGTACATTGAGCAAAATATGTAAAACAATATTTTTAACATTAATAATTTGACTTATAGAGAGTCAAAAATTTAAAGCTCTCATCAAACTCATCTTTTATTGCTTTTTGCATTATGGCATAAATTATGGTTGTAAACATTTCACATGATAAATAACATGTTTCCAATTAGAGGTAGTTAACCTGCCAAGCTATTATAAAACATACACACTAGTAAGTTCTTGACTTGACATGGAGCACTAAGGTAAAGATACACTTAAAAGGTGAGATGACGTCAGGTCTAACTAAAAAAGAAACCAGCTTGCACACCTTGATGACTGGTCACCATAATGACTGAGTCCATTGGTTGAGATCAGCACACTCGTGTCATCTGAAGGTTTGTGTTCCAGCCATGCCGACTATTTGTTAGGCTGGGCCACTTTTCATTAGGTAAATTATTAATTAGGTTAGGCCACTATTAGTTAGTCCAACTATCAGTTAGGTTAGGCCACTCACTCCATGGCTTACATGAAAATGAAGGTAAACTCTTCCTAACAACACAGCGCTTGTCTACCAGTTTATCCTACTGTTGTGGCCTTTGTGTTGCTGTGATGTAGGAAGCTATATCACTGACATTTCAAACACAGGTAGGGTCACCCCAAGTGAACAGGGTCCAGTAGAGCTTTGGAACTAAGAACAGGCTACAAATAAGGAATTGAACATCTACTTCTGAAGGATTCAGGCACTGAAAACCGTATGCATATGCATTACAACACTATCAGAAACCGAAGGTCTGAAGAACAGGGCTGACAGAGAGCAGCCTTCTCTAAGTAAAGTCGGCTGCAATGCCCTGAATGAAATAAAACTTGTGGTAGGAAAACCTCAGGGTCTCCATTTCCTGCTCAGACACAACTCCAAATGAAAAAGAAAAAGAATTTCAAAAATATACTGATATCTGCAGTTTGGAATTTTTGAAGGATGATGCTAAGACAATTGCAAGGCATCTGAAACAGAAACGAAACACACGAAGATTGAAATCCTGAGCACTAAGGAGCGAAAAGGGACTGTTATGGGTCATTTTGAACTGCAAAATCATATGGTTTTCTATGCTGGGAATGACACAATAAAGAGGAATAGCATCTACCTTATCTTCATAAAAGACATTTCACAATCTGTCTACAAGTACAATGCTTTTAGTAATAGAATTATATCATTCCTCTTTTAGCAAATTCTATCAATACATCTATTATTCCAATTTATCCACCAACTATTAAATATAGTGATAAAATATAGTGATAAAATATAGTGATAAAAAAATTGAAGAATTCTAACATCTGCCATCTGAAATTGATCAAACATGCAATTAGTATGCGTTCATAATTCTTTTCTATTGACTATTTGAATGCCAAAGTTGGAAACAGAGAGGCAGGAACAGTAGTTGGAAACGAAGCTGGAAACCAAACAACACAATTCTGCAAGACCAATGATTTGTTCATAGCAAATATATTTTTTGAAAACACAATGATGAAGCACCTGGATTTCTCCAGATGGAATTTAAATAAACTAAATTGACTGCATCTTTAGGAAGACATGATGGAGATGTGCAATATAAGCAGCTTAAGTCAGGCTAGGGGGTGATTGTGGAATAGATCATCAATTGCACATATGTAAGTTCAGAATTGCATGTATGTAAGATCATCAATTGCACATATGTATGTTCACAATTGCACATATGTAACAGAAATAAACCCATGAGCGCCAAAATACAATCTTGAGTCTCTCACACCTGAATTTCCAACACATCTCAAGATATTTGTTGTGTTAACCCCAGTGGACTGTGAGATGACATCAAGAACATGATTCCTGAAGAAAGGAAAAGGTCATTAAAGAGAAAAGAAAGAAATAATAAAATTGGATGTCAAAATAGACTATGAAATTTGCTCTTAAACACAGATCAAGGAAAGCACATGAAGAAATAATGAAATCAAAGTAAAGTGAAATTATTGAAACTTCATTTCCTTCTCTATTTATCACAATGCAGCTTATTGATCCTGCTGTGAAGATTTTTATTTTCATTATGCTTCACATAACTGGCATCAAAAATGACAGAGTAGTAAGAATTATTATTCAGAATTGAGGGGATTATGGGGAGAATGTTATTTCCATTTCATGACAAACATCTTAATTCAATGTATATGCTCATGAAACTGTTGAGAAGAAAAATGATAGAACAGAATGAAAAAAATTAGTGACTTGCCTAAAGTCATAACTATTTGATTTCACAAAGTCAATCCACATATCTCTTTTCTACATATTTCTCCTCGTCTCACATTCTCTAATCGTGTTCCTTTTAAATATCTGCCCTCTCAGAAAAACGCATTAGACATTACCTCTCCCACCAGATAAAACAGATAGTATGCTTTCTGCTCCATGTTCTGCCTAATATGATGATTTCTCTTCATTCTACTCTATTATCTCCCCAAAGTAAAGCTACATGATGGTTCAGTGTCACAGAGAGTCCTCTCATGTGTCAGCGTGTGTCTTCAGAGTTGGAGAAGGAACAATCCCACCTAGAAGGGCGCTATGAATGCAAATAGTATAAACATTTAGTAATCTAAGTGCAATCATCCCCATTTTTGTCAATATCTGCTGGTTACAAGCAAGTCACAACTCATGGCCACAGTAGGGAGATGGAATATCAGAAGGGTTTGGACATCAGAAGTTTGGTGAGCACAGAAGGATCTTCTCAAACCATCTGATAAAACCATGTGAAATAGAATTTATGCAAACAGGATTATACAACTATATATTTAATTAGACACAATAATTTAACACATTCATAAATATGCACTTATTCATTTATCCTTTCAAAATATTTGTGAGTATAAATCTTCACGTGTTAATATTAGCTGCTCCTGAAAAGTGGAATTAAAGGAGATAAAGGGGACTTTTAGCTATTATTTGAGGGAAAGCTATGAATTTCAGAAATTTTATCAGAATTATGTAGTTTGTGTAAACAGACTAATAACAAAATATATGAGAATTAAGTTTATGTAGTAAAAATCATTAGAAAATAATTTTCTCTCAACAGAAAATTTATAAATTTATTAAACAATAAAAATATCTTCAGTCACTAGTAATTTGCAGTAGTTTTTTTTTTAGTTTGCAGTAGCTGTATGCAGTATAATTTAAGTATTATACTCATATGGATAGATATTCTCTATACCATCTATTTAGAAAATATATTAATAAATATATCATTTCACTACATGAATTATTTCACATTGCTTATAACATAGCACTATGCAAGCAGACCAGCATAGAAATTGTGATGTTATAGATGACAAAGAAATTTGTGACCATAAAGCAACTACCCTTTTAATAGATAATTAAAAAGAGTCAATAAAAATCCTTGGATTAAAAAAAAATCTTGGATTATATTTGCATAAATTAATACTCATTAGGGCACATCTTTACAAAATCAGTAGTATTCTAAATTCTACAAAGCAAATTTCCTGGCATAGAATATTAATCTTAGGAGGTAGGTATATTTTAAAAAATTGGAGGTTCACATTTTTTAAAAGAAATAAATGTTCGAGTGCATTTCAGTGCGGGAATATATGCATGTAACATAAATCAATTTAACAATAAAATTGTATTCTCTAAGTTTATCATCAAATATCATTATTACTAAGTAGTACTGTGACTCTTCCATTTTTAGAATGTCTTTCTTAAGATCTTATATACTGATCTTTCATTATATGACTAGATTTCATTCTGATATGTCTTATTTTGACTTTATTTTAATCCTATCTAGTTTTGTGTTATTTTGTGGTTGTTCGTTTGTGTCAATGCTTAACAACAGAAAGATTTAAGAATTTTTTTATTTTTCATCTTAGTTAATTTTTATTTTTCTAACAATGTTTTATTTATGGAAACATTATAGACAATATTTTCTAGGACTAAATGTTTCCTATTTTAAGCATTGTTTATTTCCCTCCTGAGAGAAAGATGAGATTTTCACTCTAGTAAAGAATTACAGTCTACATACTATATTTTTGCTTGTCAAAATATGCATGGTTTAGGGACTTTGAATTAGTAAATACTCATACCATGGGGGAAAATGCATGAATCTATACTGTGTTACCTCAACCACCTAAAATTGCATGATCCATCATTTATATACAAGCATAGAGTATAGAAAGACATTTCAGATTGTATGAAGTCCTCGGAAGGATTCTGGATGCCTTTTGTGTTCTTTGCTTTTACCTCCTTGCTTTTCCATTTTTAATAATGCACAAAAAATGTGAAGTGAAAAAAATGATTTTCAAAACTTGCATAGAGTCCCCATTGCTTGTGAATAAAGTTAGCTTGCTTAACAAAAAAAGAGTTAGTCTGACTGCATGACAGTAAGTTTGTTACTTTGCAGTTTTACTTTCCTAATATGTAAAGAAAGAACCCTGGTACTATAGTGGCTATGGCTTGGGCATCTAATGGCAAGATTAGCAGTTCAAAACTACCATCCATTCCAGACATCGGAGAAACACGAGACGTTCTAATCCTGCAACAAGTGACAGTCTCAGACACCTACGGGGACAGTGATCCCTGCCCTAGAACATCACCATGAATCAGCATAGATTCAAGAGCAGTGAGTTTGATGGCATTATGCATTGAACTGGCAGCAGCTTTGCTTTTCCTCCATAAACTTCAGATCAGTGAGACAAAATTATAACAAAGCCATATTTTCTATTTCTGGTCATTTCCATAGCACCATCCTTCCCTTGAAACACCACTATTTATTACCTGTCTCACCATAACAGTCTTCTTACGTGTCTTCTTGTTCCTGAAAATGCGTTCTCTAAATTCACAGACTCCCTGAATGTATTTAAAACCTAAAAACTGAGCTACAGAGATTGATCTTTATATGATGTATATCAAGTCATGTCACCTTTCTGGAGAAAAATAATCTCACAAAAACCTTCAGCCACTTAAAAAAAAATTCTTGCAAAAACTGTTAATAGTTTGCCATTGTATTTAGAGTAAAATTTAAATGTCTTAAGCCCTAAAAGTCACAGCAATGTCTACATCCAGAATAATCTACATCCTGAATAACATCGAATCTCATAATGCCTTATGCTTGCCTATAAAACAAAGGAAAACAAAAAAAAACTGTCATTTTATTGACTTTGACTTATAGAAACACCTAACTGCCTTATTTAAGATAGGCGTTTTCCCATAGTTCATTGAATGTTGCCTTCACATGCTATGATTTTCCTTGGTTATTTAGTTATTTTGGATTAGTCCGCTTAATCCAAAGGAGTATTAACCTACTGGTTCGAGACTATATTTCCTTTTTTACCAATGTTTTCTCAATGTCTATTCAAGGGTCTAGTGGAAAATAGGTCATCAATAAATATTTCTTTATATATGTAGATTAGAGCTGACTATACTCTTGAAATATGTTTTAGAAATGTGTGGCTTACATACATAGCTGGTTAGCTCTACACAATATACTAGATATATTATGACAGAGAAATTAACCTCTGGTCCACTGAAGTATTAGTACAGATGATCATAGACATCTAGAAATATGTTTTTTAGGCCAGCTACTTTTTAAATAGAACATGGAGTGTGAAGGGGTTCCGTTGAAACTGGTATGGTATTGTGAACACAAGGGTTACATCTTCTCATATAGTGATCTATATAAATTTTAAAAATGTATACCAAAAGAATAGTTGCACTGCAAAGATTTAGTTTGCCATTTTTGTATTCATAAGGAAGACTCTTTGTCCAACCTTATGCTATTTGGACATCAATTCCTGTACTCTACATTGATGTTTACCCACATTTTGCCAATTTCCACTTATCTGTCACTATGCACATATTCACTCCTGACTCCAATGGTCACTCATTATTCCCCAAATCTTATTTTGCTTCATTTATTTTATTCTCTTATGCTTCATAATGAAACATAAACATTGAGCATTGTTTTCCAGGTGTCTTCTCTAACCTGTGTTGGCTGTTTTCCTACCTTTTTAACTAAAAGTTTGAGCTCTGTGCTTGTTCTGAATAAACTTCTGTGTTTGATTAGTCAGTAATTTTAATTTTTAACTTTACTTGTCTTCTTGCTGCCTTTTCACAGGATGTGAAGCCCACAAAGCAGGAACTATGCATGGCATGACTCAATATTTGTAAGTTGCTAAATAGAGTGAAAATTTAATATACGAATGAATACTAATGTAGAACAGATGAACATGATACTATCCTTAAAATTTGGGATGTAGAAGTAATTGAGTATTAAACAGCTTGGTTGAACTGTAGAATGAAGACAGAAATTTACAAAAGAGACTTATTTACATCTCTTTTACTCTCTGCTCTGAACTATCTAAATTGTCAGCTATGTTCCAGGCACGTACACTCAGTTCTTTATTCCTTTCACATCCAATGTAAGCTATATTTCCCCCAAACAATTCATTTCTTAGAATTACTGTTTATAAGATAGACTACTTCCATATTTGACATTAGAAATAATCTTTGATCTTACTTTGCACTAGTTATCTTTGATCCCTGCTTGTTTCTCATCTCTTTAAAATACCCCAAAATCCTAGTTTTTATTTCTACAATAATTTGATGGTTCATTTATTACTTCACTGACAGAAGTAACATATGTCACCCTTAATTCTCAAGTAGCTACATGCATATGTTTCTAAGTATCTTTTGAATATTTGCATTTGCCTATGTGCTGTCTCTCCAATCTCTTTTCAACGTTGCCACTAAGATGGTGTCTTAAAAGTGAAAATTAATCACGATAGTCACTTCAGGAGTCTTCAAATTCACTCTAGGAAAGCATAGTGTTAGGCTGGGTTCCCTAGAGCAGCAAAACTAATGCATGCATATAGAAAGAAATTTCAATTAAGAAGTGTCTACACAGTTGCTGAAGTAGGTGAGTTCTGTGTGCTTCAAGCCTATAGATCAGATGTAAACAAGGATTCTTCTGACTTGTGTAGCTGCAGGAGTTGGTAAACGGGTCTAGGATGTTGAAGCAGAAGACTCACCAGTTTGTGGATGCCAAGGTCAGTGCATCTCATGTCAGCCAAAGAATCCAAAGTTGGCATTTGCTGATGGTTCCTGGGGTCAGGAGGCTGCACAACAGAATATTGAAGATCTGGGTGCAGAATACAGATCCAACATAAGGCAAAAGAGCAAGAAAAAACTCATTTCTGCTCAGGATCTCTTTATGATATGAAAGACCACAGCCCCAAGATAGTGTCATCAGGCTAAGATTTTAATGAACAGTTGGATTCCATCTTTGCCTTCACCCTGGCGGGGGGGTATAGAGTTGGCATAAGCCTTAATTATCAAACACACTAAAATTCTAACCAATGAGTTCAAAGATCTTTCAATCATCGCCCAATATATTTTCAATACCATTCCACCACTTGTCCCTCCCTATTACTCCCACTTCATTAAAGTTTTTTAAGTGATTTTTCTTCAGAATGTCACTCATTTTTTCTTATTGAAATGTGTTAGAAAATGCCCAAAGTCATATTTCTATACTTGAGCAAATTCTATGCATTTGAGCAACAACAACGAAAATCTATAACTTGAGAAAAAGACACAAAAATATAGTCTGTATGAAGGAACAATGAAAAAAAGATGGGTTTCACTTTCAAACTGTGTCCAAACAGAATTTCGCACTTGCTATGTGATATATGTGTATCATATAAGCTCTTTAAGTTGATAATTTTTATATATAAATTTGAGGTCATGCTATTAAAATCCACTAGATTATTTGCTCTGGCTCATCTCACCATATGGTTTATTATTTCCTCTAAATGATTGAGTAGAAACAAGCAAGCGTGAGTCTTCGATATTGAGATTGGTCAAGGTTGGCTTCACACTAGTTACAAAAATGAACCATTTTAAAAGAAGAAAAGACAGTAGTCTAGTCTGATCTTCAGTTCTTGATATCTCAGTGTTGAATCCCTTTGATCTATGAAGCTGTAGTGGCAGTGGACCAATGGTAGCAGAAGTAAGGATGATAAAACCAAGTTAACAGCATGGTTTTCAGGCCGCTGAGTGAATAAAGCCTTGTGGTAGGCTCTCCTTTTGAGTGGGATGTCTTTATGGGGCATTTTAGCAGCATTAAGAGAGCATTGTAATTCTTTCATGAGCACAGCAGAGATCAAGGGGTTGCAGGACTAAAATACTGAGTGTCAGAGAGATGTGTTCTTGCAAACACAGCTGTGAAGGGTACTATTGACCAAAGACCTGTATCCTTAACATTGCTGAACTTGATATGTAACTTAATAACTTTGCTAATTAACCTCATAATCACTACTGAAATCGGTATTGTCTGTCAGTTCTGTGTGGCCATTTCAAGGGATTAAAGAACACAGCAGAGAACTGGAGCCATGCCAGAGCAATTGCTATGAAACTTGGTAAGGGAGAATGGAGGGGGAAGAATGTCTGGCCTTTTCCTCATAGAAATCAACCATTATTGATATGGAGTTTGAATTTCCTTCCTTCTCGCTTGGTCAGAGGAGGTCATATATGACTCCATTTCCATTTTTACAGGTTTGTACAGCTATGCTTGGTTAGATGAGTCAATGAATGTGTCGATATATATTGTTTGGTAAATTATTTGTTATTGCTGCCGAGTTGACTCAGAATCATGGAAACTAACTGTACAATACAAACACTGCCCAGTCTTTCACCCTCTCCACCAGCCTTGATAGGCTTGAGGCAATCATTGCACCCATTATGCAATTAGAACTGATTTATGGAATTGCCCCTAATCAGAGCCTGTTCTTGCTCTATCACACCACCTTGTGAAATTTCATGTCCTGAGCCATCAAACAGCCAGAGCAATGCAAAGGCAAAAGCAAAACAAAGCTATCAACTGATCTTACCTAAAGCAAAAGTTTCCTCTTTTGATTAAAGTATGTCACATGATTATTTTTTCTAATGTGCTATCCTTCATGATAAATTTATCTTTCACATATTGTTTACAGTAAATCAGCTGCGTTTTGCAAACATAAAATGTTTTACAGGGCCAACTATTATTCCATGCAAAGAAAGAAATTAGCATGATAAAAATTCAGGGTCAAGCATATGTGGAATAACTCACAG
>PVJH01004008.1:0-61175 GCA_004026705.1 Nesogale talazaci
GGACTTTGCTGGCTTCTGCTTGAATATCTGGCTTGGAATCCTTGGTCAGAACTTCCCCAGCAGGCAGCTGACTCTGATGTGGCAGAGCAGGTGGTCCAGGCAGAGGGCAAGTGAGTTTTCAACATTTTGGTCCATGCATGAAGGTTTAGGGACTGACAGGGAGGAAAAAGCAGCCAAACTGACCTAAGAACAAATAGAGAGAAATCTTCCTGAAGGGAATTCAAGGAAGGTCCCTTCTCCCTCTTCTCACCAGGCAGGATGGGGAGGGAATTAGGAAGACCAGCCAGGCTCTTCTAGGCTGATGGATGCAAATTTCATCTTAGAGCGTCCTCTCTTTGCCCACCCTCTGTCTATGGAATCCATCGTTGATTTGGGTCAGCCATTCTTTCTTTAGTGAAGACTTCGTCATTTTTCAGTGGTGAGAGGTTGCAGTTTTTCCTACTGCTGGTCTTGAACAACCACAAGTGCCAGCAGCTTCATCAGCAGCGTGGGCGTGGCTTCCTAGGCCCCTCTGCTCAGGGATTCCCAAGGATGAAACAAAGGAACTAGTTGGTGTTTGAGGCCCTAATCCAGGGTCCGTGGTTCTCAGTCAAGATCTGTGCCTGGTAGCTCTGAAGCTCGTGCAGCTTGCTTCTTTAAAATGTTGAGAAGAGCAACTCTGATGTCAAGGGACATCTAGACTTCTTGAAAAGGATTGCATAATTACTCAGCTCCACCTGGATAATGCTGTTCTAGTCAATGAAAAGTCAACCAGTTTGTGCCTTTAATTACATTTGCAAGACCCCTTCACCTCTGCTGTTACATGCCCTGAAGCTGCTTGTGACCCATAGTAAGTCCACACATAAAAGCGAGAAAGAACACGCAGCACCGCGGTCCTCACATTCATTGCTATGCTTCAGTCATCCTTGCAGTCACCGTATCAATCCATTTTGCTGACGGCCTTCTTTTTCGCTGACCCTCTACTCACCAAGTCTGATGACCTGCTCTAGAGATTGACCCTTCCTAATCACTTGCCCAAACATGTGAGATGAAGGTACTTCCTGGCTGTCCTCCTTCTGAACCAATGTGTTTGTTCTTCTGGTCATCCCTGGTGTAGTCAGGATTGTTTGTTAACATCCTAATGAAGACGCATGAATTCTGCTCTTCTGCATTCCTTGTCCAACTTTCAGGCACACCTCTGACAACAGATCTCAGACTCCTCTTTCTGCTTTGAGTGTCTGTCTGTTGCAGGACCTGGATGTGTCCCGCATCAGGCCACCATATGAAGAACAAGAAGCCACAACCAGCGCTAGGAGGAAGTAGCGCTAAGTGCCTCTTGCACAGATTTTTTCTTTCCTTTTTTTTTTTCCTTTGCATCATTGCCCTGGTGGGAGTAGAAAGCCCAGCCTTGCTCCTGGAGAGCTGCTGCTGGATTTGAACCATCAACCCTGTGGACCTCAGTCCCACACACAACCACTGTGCCACCAGGGCTGAGCTTCTTACACAGATTTTACAAGCTGTTGAAAATACCTGCAGGCTCCAAGTGTTAGGTGCTGCAACTGCCTCCTTTGCCAACTTAGTACACGAAAGCAGCATCCTCTGTCTGTCCTTGACCACTGTGACAGTGCCTTTGTCCTAGAAAATGAAGGAAAAATAGAGAATTTTTTTTTCATATGCAAGCTGGAAGCGAGAATGTTCTTGTCAGCGCCCTGCAAAAACTAGCAGATGGGAAACTTCATGCCCACTCCTTAATAAAGATGTGCTGGTTTAAGCAAGGGCTTGTGAAATCCTGCAGGGTCTCAGATGTCACCCTTCTATTGCTCCCAGTCAGCCAAATTCAATTTGATTGCCTAAAGGAGGAAAAGATAAAATAACTAACAATGACCCAAGCATGTGAGTGCCTAGAATACATGCCAATTAAAAAATGCGGGGTTTTTTTAGTTGGATTAAATGATAAGTCTCTCCCCACCAAATTCCCTTTTCATGCTGTGCCATAAGTTTCAATTAAATATCTTTTGTTGAAAATCTGGAACATTGGCGTGGAGTACAAATGTTTGGGTGTTGGAGGACAGAGTTGCATCCACGACCAAACTTCTCCAAGGGAACCCTGGTTGGGTAAGAGCTCAACCACTTCATCAATGGGCAACGCTGAACGACACGCTATGGAGGGATTTCTGAATGGATGCATGTTCAGCCTTCTACTTTCCCGATGATCTGCTCCAGGAAAGATTGTTGTTGCTGTTGTTGTTGTTGTTGTTAAGTGCTATTGAGTCAGTTCTGACTTCTCCGACCCTCTGTACCACACAACGAAACACATGCCAGTCTTTCTCCATCCTCACAATTGCTCTTTCGTTGTAGCCACTGTCTCTGTGTCAATCCCTCTCAATGAGGGTCTTCTTTTTTGATGCCCCTCGCTTTGTTTGCCAAGAATTGCTGGCGAAGAGTACAGCCTTGGAAACCGTGTGTCCTACACCTTACCTGCAACTTAAAACTGACTATGCACTATCTAACAGCAATCCTAGCAGCAAACTTCCCTGGGCACCGCAGCCGTTCATCAGCCCTCTGCATCTAGAGTCTACATTCGACCACTGACGGAAAATATTCAGGGGGGAAAAAGGCAGTTAAGTGATCAAAGCAATCTCTCAAAGGCTAAGAGGGAGTTTAATGTGCTGTTTATATAGTACTGACATTTCATTATACTCAGAATTATAAAAATCTAGAGATGATTTTAAACAATGGGAGGGTGTTCATATGGTATATTCACTACCATGCTATTTTATACAAAAGGGACCCATGGATTTTGCTATCTTTGGGGGAGGGTGGGAAGTTTTCTGGAATTCATCTCCTGTAAATAGAAAGGAATGACTCTAAACCATAGAACGCATTGTCATGGAAGGCTGCTCCAGCTCCTAGAGGCCTATAAGACAGAGTAGAAGTGTTCCCTAGCACTGCCAGGGCTGCGTGCTTTGTAAAAGCAGACTGCCTCATCTCTTTCCCAGGGTGCCTTTTGGGAGCAGCTGCATCCTTAGCTGGTGTGCCAAAAGGACGCCTAAACACCCCATGGAGATAGTTGACGCATCCTTTCCCTCCTGGTGACTTTCAAGCATGTCATTAAAACTGTAGGAATCCCTGAGTGGTGCAAGGGTAAAGCGCTGAACTTCTAAGCAAAAGGTTATTTACCTGCACTGCAGAAGCAAGGACTGCAGACCCTGCAGCTCTAAGGGCGGCCGAGCTCCCTCGACATGGTCACGGTCTCCACAATCTCAGGAAGCAGCCTTGCTCCGATGCCTCCAGGGATGTTGTAAGTCATGCACCAATAAAACTGTCAAAAACCCTGGGACCAAACACAAAACCAGATTTCTGATAAAAACCAAGACGTTAAAAGTGATAGGAAACCATCAAATGCTTTTTATTTTGCAAAGTTAAAAAAGCAAAATGACTGGAGGCTAACCAACTTTGGGGGGGTTGTTGGGTTTTGCTTTAGTTTGCACCCCGCTATCAGTTTCACCGTATCTGCTGCGATACAGGAAACAGATGAACCCCTTCATGAGATGACCTCAGTAAAAAGAGAGGTGTCTATCGTGGAAGAATGATAAAATACTCCTGGGCTATATTTTTCACAAGCTCCTCGGCCCCTCGTTTCCCCTTCACACAGCTTCTCTATCCGCTTTTGCAGTGTGGCCCCCCACCTGTAATTTCCATTCTTTCTGCTTCACTGACCCATAGCAGGGATCCCTGGGCAAGGGAGAGGGAGACCTGGTCTTTGGAACATCTGATAACAGGTCTGCTGGGAATCACCACGCAGTCTTCTTTCTTCTGTTATGTTTTCTATGACTAATCCATAAACACAAGCTTATGAGTCACCCCTAAATGCCCTAAGGCTCTGATGACCATGTTAGGTAGGCACAGAGCAGAGCTGAGAGCTGAACACACACAGTCATCGATTCTGCTGTCTACCAGCTAGTCAGACAGTATTTTAAGCACGGCTATAGAAGGCACAGTCCCCTCCTGTTGCTAGGCACGGCACAATTCTATGTTATTCTTGGTTCTGCTAAATGGGCCCTGTTCACTAAAATCGTGTCTCCCCCCCCCCTTTTTTTTGTAAAGTTGTTAGGTGCCATGGAGTCCATTTTGACCCACAGTGACATTACTTCACCTAAATCCTTCACATTTCAGGGGTTTGTTATAAATACAGATTCTCAGGACTGTTTCCTGGGAATCTTGACTTTTGATATGCGGTTTGGTGAAGGGGAGTTGCTGTTTATTTGTTTTTAATAGACGTCTGTGGAAGATACTTACTGTTGGGCAAACAATATCAGAAAACACTCTAGTTGGGTCTATTCAATTAAGCAAATTTTTATTCTTCCTTCTTATTCCCCTGGCAACATGGATACTTCATGGATCAAGAGAGATGTTTAGAAATATTCTCCTTTTTGGCTTTGTTTGGTGGGTATGTCTGGATTATAAACCTTGAAAGAAAATTGATCTACTTCCAATAAAGTCAACTTCCAAATAATGTCATGTTTCCCTTTTAATGTATTCATTTGGCAAACATTTATTGAAATCTGCAATGTCAGACACTGTTCTCTAGAGTAAAAGCACAGTGGTGAAAACATATACCTGTCCCCTTCCCATATGGGGCTCGTTTGTCAAGTATGCATTGAAATGGAATCCATCTTTGTGTCCTGTTGTTGTTAAGTACCTTTGAGTGTATTCCAACTAATTAGTACTCTAGGAATAACACAACAAAGCACTTCCTAGTCTTGTATCATTCTCACAGATATTGTGTTTGAGTCCTTGGTATTACCAACTGTGTCTATTTATACTGGTGAGGGCCTCCCACATTTTAGCTGACCCTCTAGAATCCTAAGTATGAGGTTTCCTTGTGGAACTTTGTCTGCCTTGATAACAAGTCCAAAGTATATGAAATGAAGTTTTGCTATCTCACTCCTAAGGAGTATTCTGGCTATACCTCTTCCAAGATAGTTTCCAAAGCTCACCCCCACCTCCACCCAACCCGGGCAGTCCATAGTACTTTCAATATCTTTCGCCAACACCATAATTCAAAGGCATTTGTTCTATGATTTTCTTTTATTCACTGTCCATCTTCCACACATATATAAGATGATTGAAAATATCATGGTGTGGGGCAGGCACACCTCAGTCCTCAAAGTGACATTCTTGCTCTTCAACATGTTAAAAGGTCCTCAAATCCTGATGCCTGATCCTTCTTTAGATAGTCCAGTTTGTCTGATGATTTGCTTGTTATACAGATTGAATGAGTATGGTGAGAGAATCCAACCCTGGACATACCTTTCTTGATTTTAAGCCCTGCAGTAGTCCCTTGTTGTTTACACAACTACCTCTTGTTCCATGTACAGAGTCTACAGGAACACAAGTGTTCTGGAATTCCCATTGAGCTCAAGTGTATCCATAATGTGCTTTGGTCCACAAAGTAATATGCCAATAGACATCAAATGCACCCAGTGGAATGTCAATAAAACACTAAAATTATTTGGGGTATTCTTTCATTTCAGCCAAGATTCAGCTGATGCCAGGAATGATACCCGTTGTCCCTTGTCCTCCTCTGAATCTGGCCTTACCTCTAGCATCTTCCTGTCAATGTCCTGTTACAAGTGCTGTTGAACGATCCTCAGCAAAACTTTAATTGCATGGAATATTAATGGTATTATTATATAATTAAAGAATTATTTGGGGGCACCTTCTTTGAAATAGGTACAAATATGCACGGATTTTTTCCAGTCAGTTGGTCAGCAGCTGTTTTCCAAATTTCCTGGCATAGATGAGTAAGTACTTCCAGTACTTTAACAAGCGATCGAAACATTTCAAGTGCAGTGGTTAAATGCTGACTAGTTCTTTCTGGTGCACTGACTTTGTGGATCCTTTCCATCTCCTCTTGATGTCCCTTGCGCCAGTTTACATTTTGTCCACCTAATCTTTCAAAATTGCAACTCAAGGCTTTAATTTTTCTTTAGTTCTTTCAGTTTATAGGGGTCCTCATACTTTTTAAACAGGGGCCAGTTCACTGTTCCTCACATCATTGGAGGGATGGACTTTAGTTAAAAACAAAAACCAAAAAAACTATGAACAAAGTCACCGTAGGTCCAGGATGAGTTGGCTGCTAAACAAGATAGCAATGGTGGCAAGAACACCTGGCGGGCCAAATAAAAGTCCTTGGTGGGCCGTATGTGGCCCGTGGGCAGAAGTTTGAAGACCCTTGGCTGTGCTTAGTGTGTTCTTCTTGTTTTCACTCTAACTTTGCATATTCCATTATAATATCTGACTTTCTTCTCGAACTGTCTAGCTACTTTTGAAATTTTATGATCATGTTTTCATGCTATCATTTCTTCCATTTGCCTTCACTGCTCTGTGAAAAAACTCAATGCATTTGAATGATGGTCCTGGTGAAGACTATTGGATCAAACACATCTATCTTAGAAGAAGTCAAGTCAAAATACTCCTTTAAAAATTCATTCTTTAATTATTTTTCTCAGAATTCTCCTTCAAAGCAAGGATGGTTAGACTTTATCTCACATATTTTGGGGCCTGTTGTAAGGAGAGACCTGTCCTTGGATAATGACATCATGCTTGGTAAAGTAGAGGAGCAGCGAAGAAGAAGAAGACTTTCAACACGATTTACTGACACAAGTGGCTGCGACAATGGACTCAAGTACAGGAAGAACAACTGGGAGGATGGCCACAGAGCCAGGTGGTATTTTGTCCTGTGGAGCATAAGGCCACTATGAGTTGGAATCGACTCAATGGCATTTAAAAACTACAACTTTGGGACTGAGCCCTGGTGGCATAGTGGTTGAGTGCAGGACAGCGGCCCATTGGCTTGGTGGTTCAAATCCAGCAGCAGCTCTCTGGGAGCAAGGCTGGGTAGCCCCCAGGACTACCAGAGGGTAGTGATGCCCACCCCCTCCAAAAGGAAGCAAAAAAAAAAAAAAACCCTACAACTCTGATTAAGATCAAGTTTCACAATCTCTTCAGCCATCTACTTTGATCTTTTCTTTCTTTCCACTCTTTTTAATGACCTTGAGATTGCTTCATGTTTGATGTTCTTGATGTCATCAACAGCTTATTAGCTCTTTTGTCATTAATGGTCAATGTCTCAAATGTGTTCTTGAAATATTTTTGAAGTTCTGACAGAATGTACTCATGGTGATATTTTGGCTCTTGTGGAGTTGTTTTAATTTTCTTCAGTGTCAAACTGAACTT
Source organism: Nesogale talazaci (assembly GCA_004026705.1). Taxonomy (NCBI): domain Eukaryota; kingdom Metazoa; phylum Chordata; class Mammalia; order Afrosoricida; family Tenrecidae; genus Nesogale; species Nesogale talazaci. The sequence goes on from PVJH01004008.1 coordinate 7,222, forward strand.
AACATACGAACAATTGATGGTCTGTTCTATGGCCCTTCACTTCAGAACCATGACAGCATCTCAGTAAACACCCTCCCCCAATGTAGGTAGTGCATTCCTCTTTTCCCCTCAACACATCCTCCTTCTCTCCCTAACCCTCCCCTTCTCTCTCTCTTTCTCTTTCTCTCTCTCTCTCTCTGACAGGAAGCCCCCCTCCCCAGCCCTACCATTGACCTTACCATAGTCTGAGAAGTCTTTATTTTGTATGAAAATCACTTCTTGGTTGTGTTTCCCCTTCCTTCTCCTTTAATAATAATGGGTTCATGAAATATTTATCTTTATGAGATTAACTAACTTTAAGAAGCATCCTGTCTTCCAATTTCTCCCATGTCATGAGGTGTCTGAGTAGAATGCTTTTTAGAAGCAAAGATACCGAGACTGCTCTCACAGATTTTGGACATGTCATCAGGAGGGCGAGTCCCTGGAGAAAGCCATGGTGCTTGGTAAAATAGGTGGCCAGTGAAAATAATGAAGACCCTTAGTGAAATGGATGGGCATTGTGGCTGCAATAATGTGCTCAAACATAGTAATGCTTGTGTGGGAGGAACAGGACCAAGAAGCATTTCATTTCGTTGCATAAATGTCACTGCAAGCCAGACCCACTCAAAAGATACTGGATCACAACAAATATACGAGGGTGCCTCAAAATGTCCACGGAAAATCCTATAGTTTTAGAATACCAACTTAAAGCAGGCAGCAGCAGGACCAGCTGGGAACTTGTTAGAAATGCAAGTTCTCAGACCCATCTGAAATCTGTTGAATCAGAAACTGGAGATGCTGCACCCACCCAGGCTTCAGCAAGCCCTCCAGGTGTTGTTGATACACTGTCATGTCTGAGAACATTGGAGTTAGCGGTGTGGAGCCTTCAAATCCTCAGGAGGAAGCCTAAGAACAAATACTCTGACAATGCTGCTCCCATGTACCAAGTCTAATGTCAAGTTCATTATTCGAAATGCAAAAATGTTAATACAAACAAAGTAAGTTGTAGAAGCTCACAGGTGTTTCTCACTGATACATAGAACAAAATATCCCTGTGGGTTTCAGCGAAGAACATATTTGGCTGAGGGGTGAATTTTGCATGAGGATGCATATTAAGGTAATGGATGAATAACCAGGAAACCACTTTGAAGAGCATTTGACAGCGTCTAGTAGAACTGAAGAAGTGCTTGTCCTGGATTCGAACAATTCCAGACACTGACACACACACCCTCTCACTGTACACAAGGAGACAGGTGCACTATAGCATTGCTTGTAGTAAAGCATAATAAAAATAACTGCCACGTCTATCAAGGAAAAAAATGTATATACACAAATGTGATTTGGCAATTAGAATTAATACGCTAGAGTTACATTCTCAAGGTAGATAAGGCTCTTAAACAGAAAGAGGAACAAGGATAAACAAGGTGCAGAAGACTGCTTCCACTGCGTTTTAAAGTTTGCTCTGTCACAGGAATGCTGTTTGTCTTATGGCTATGTACATATTTATTAAAAGAATAAAAATATCAGGGGATGTATACCTCCTTCATGATAACCTCATAACTCCTCTAGAGAAGAAGAGAGGGTAAAGGGCCTATAGAAGAGTAAAAAAAGGATGACAAGTGTGTCTACAGTGTATTTTTCCTTCCCCCCATATCTCCCATACTCGTGCACACAATTAAAAAGACCTAAACAAAACCTTGTAAGATATTAACTTTTGTTAAAGTTTCTTAAATGCATACAAAAATAAATAGCAAAAATGGATAATTTATTTTTAGAAAGCAGTATTACTGCTGTTGTTAAGTGCTGTCTGGTCAGTTCATATCAGGTCTGACTGGAAGCGACCCATATACAACAACAACAACAACAAAATCTTGCCCAGTCCTCTCAATTGTTATTACCATATATACTCATGCATAAGCCAGGGTTTCCAGCACATTTTTAATGCAGTTCTTGTAGTAAAATTAGGTGCCTCGGCTGATATTTGGGCCGGATTATACTTGAATATATAGGTAGGATTATATCCATTATGGCAGCCACTGTCAATCCATCTTCTTAAAAGTCTTTGCTACAGATTTTTTCTGCCAACATGGTACCTATAAGATGATATGGGTGGAGTGCAGCCTATCAATCATCTTGCAGCTTAAGGACCTCCTTTGGAGGTTCCACCAAGATCACTGACTCTTTGGAGGCTGGCCTGCTCTCTGTGTTCCCTGACTTCCCTGCTGGCAGCCCCTGATGGTGGCCAGAGCCTTGGAGACGTATCCATAGACTTGCACCCACTGGCTCAATGATCTTCCTGAATTCTGCCTCATTGTATGTAGCGGCATGAGTTTGAAGATGGATTTATGCACTAGTATCAGATTTATGAACTTGGTCTGGACTGGGCTGGGATGTTTGCTTGATGTATGGTTACATCTTCATATAAAGGTTTCTCCCACACATGGGAGTGTCACATGGGTTTTGTTTCTCTAGTCAACCTGGCCTAACACAATCTTCCTGTTTTTTTCCATCCCTTCTATTTTACCAAGCATGATTGCCTACTCCGAGAACTGGTATCTTGTGATTATATGTCCAAAGAATGTGACACAAATCTCTGAGCCCTTGCTTCTAAGGAACATTCTGGCTGTACTTCTTCCAAGGCTGATTTGTTTGTATTTCTGGCAGTGCACTGACACCAATATTCAAATGCATGGATTCTTCTTTGGTCTTCCTTATTGCATGCCCAACTTCCGTGTGCCTGTGTGGCAATTGGGTTGTCTGCACCTTAGTCTCCCAAACGTTATCTTTGTCCTTCAACACTTTACAGAGGGCTTGTGCAGGAGATTTTCCCAGTGAGATAATGACATCATTTGATTTCTTGCCTGATGCATCTATGAGCATTGATTGTTGATTCAGCAAGATGAGATTCTTGACAACTTCAGTCTTCACGCCGAAAAAAAATTTAGTTCTACATGGTGCCATCCAGTGGCCCCATGTGTGTCATAGTACATCTGTGTCCTGCAGAGTTTTCAATGACTTTCTGGGAGTGGGGGTGGGGAGCAGCACAGCTTGCCCTTGAGCAACATGGGACTTAGGGATGCTGAATATTCTTCCAATAAACTATCCAGGTATAATTTACAGTTGGACAACATGGGTTTGAACTGCATGAGTCCACTTAAAGGGTTCTCTCCTCTACCCCCTGCCCCCCACTTTATTGCTATTATGATGGAGTTCACATTGTGCTGCAGCAACGGATGTAAACATAGGAACAGCTTTGAAGATGGTATGGGGCTAGGTCGTGTGTTGTTCTGTTATACAGATGGTTGCTTTGCATTGGGACTGACTTAAAGCCAACTAGCAACAAAACAACAAATGTCTCGAGTACCTTTGAAAACACCTTGTGATAAAGACTATTATATATAAGGCCCTACAGTACTGCTGATCTATGAGTAGATCCTTAGATAGACTTGCAGGGTAAACCAGCATGGGAGGAAGAGTTGGAGTATACCCATGAATATATAGAGATTTGACAGAGCCTATTTATATAGGTGAATTTATCTTTTCTGTGACTATACTCCTGAATGTGGTGGAGCATTCAGGAGGCAAAGTTAGGAATACTTCTTAGACATAAACCCCTTGAGGTGATGATACCCTGGGCGCAGGAGTTCAGGACCAAATTCATGAGGACACCAACAAATCTAGTGGCACCACAGCGAGGGCAAAGACAGTGTTGCCCATCCTACTTGGATTTGTAGCAACCAAGGTCTTAAAAGAGTGTGAACAATGATCTCAGGTATAACCACCAGTGGATCCCCATCTGGAGGAAAGAAGTGTGATGAAAATAAAAGATATGGAAACACTGAGTCCGTGGACTAATATTGAACCATGTAAACATGAGTTTTCACAACCCTGAGACCAGAAGAAGAAGGTGGTGCCTGGCTATCACTACCGACTGTTCTGAGCATATCATATCAAGAAGAAAATTCAGGGCGCTAAGACAGAGGGAGAATGGAAATTAAGCACAGGGAGAAGACGCCCTGAGTGATGGCACCTTGAGGGAATTGCAACTGATGAACTGAAACCAAATGGGAATGAACTGTTGAGTGTAAGACTGACTGATGTCTGCTCCGTGGACCTTCATCTCCCAACTCACACCCGCCTTACCACACTGATTATCTCTGCTTGAGTTCCCAAAGAGAGGAACCACTGAAGAGATGAACTTCTCCCACATAGATGGCTATCTTCACAGCATTTAAGCAGGAACTCAAAAGTACTTGAGCTCACGGTAAGTGCAGCTGGGAAAAGGAAACCTGCATGCATGCTGTCCTGTCCTATTTAAGCCAATGCCACCCTAGGGTTCAACCGTGCATGGCCAGGTGTTTCTTGGAGGCACTCTGAGAAGGCTGACACCTCCAGCTTTGGGGTGTGTTGGTTTTAACTGTTTGCACAATACATTTGCCCTTAAACTCATTGACATCAAGTCATTTTGGATTCATGGTGAGCCTTTAGGACAGAGCAGAACTGCTTCTCAGGGATCCCCAAAAGGATTCTCTTTACAGAAGTGGACTGCCCTATCTCCTCCTGGGGAGGAGACGGCTGGATTAGGACACTGGTCTCTTTTTAGCAGCTGAGCCCTTACCCGCCACCAACAGGGCTCTGTAATTTAGCGATTCTGTGATCGATTCTATTGATGCCTCCCAAATAACATGTACCCAATTTATATAATCCACAGAGTCTTGTTTTTCTGGTATTTCCAATCCAAATTCCAAATCCCCCTTCGTGGTGTATGTATTTATTTATTTATTTTTGTCTCGCTGCCTAGAGAATCTAGATTGATTGTCTTCACGTCCCTACCTTTATAATGCTGGTCGTGCCCACCAGGCATCTGAATTAAAGCAACAGAAGAAAACCACACTGATGGCATTGCTTAGTTGCAGCAGAAAACTTGGGGTCACTGGTGGGGCTGGGCAATTAGTGCTGCAAACCTGCCGGCTCAGTTGGCGTGCTTCCTCTGTTGTCTGGGAAAGCTGGCTGAACAGGTTAAAAAGTGCAACCACTGTTTGGAGAGTGGTCATGACATTAGCAGAGAAGCCACCTGAGCAAAGTGTATTTTAGCAAATGACAAATATGTTTGCTGTTATATATTTATGACCATTTTCTTCCCCCCGACCCCACTCCCTGCCTGCTTTTGTCCATGAGGCTTCTTTCTAAAACAAGTGTTTTCATGCTGAAGCATGCTATGGCAAAGAGCCTGGGAGAGGTGGATTTAGTGCACTGAAGTCCTGTTTTCAATTATCTAGAATCCACAAAACCACAGGCTTAGGTTTTAGATGGGCCAATTTAAACGTTTGCCTTTCCAATGTAAATGTATAAAATATAAGCTGCTCTGCAGAGCCGGGATTTCTCTCAGTGACTCAGGCCCCTGCCTGTTGCATGGGCTTATCACAGAAACAGGCTCCCTGAGTCTTCATTAATATGTCTGCGACGGACTAGACACTGGGATGTGCAATTCATTTTTCCCTAAGCTGTTATATACCATGCATATTCCATTTCATATATTTCATTATGCTAATTTGGGAGAGGGGGAGAGAAAATGGATTTCTTTCTTGCAAGTTCCAGCACATTTCCAAAAACAAAGAGAACCTGTTACGTCTACCAGTGCTGTATCGGATTGTTATATAAGAATTACCATTTTGACATAAGAAAGTTTCTGATTTGAGACTTTATAGCACAGCTAGCCAAAGAGTGGTTGCAAACAATGGAATGTAAAGAGAGGGAGGGCAGAGAAAATAGGAAAATCTACGGTTGGCAGACCAGGGATGCAAGCAACCATGTGTGACCTTATGCTGGGTCCCACCCATGACAGAAGCTTAGTAGGCTGGACTTTGGCAGCAGTGAGGCCTACTTGTGCAACATCTGACCTTGCTAGTGCACTTGAAGCAATGTCCACCATGGGCTATGGAGTTTTTATTCTCCTTCTGTGTTAGTCTGGGTAGACTAGAGAAACAAATTCATAGACAAGCATGTGGATATAAGGGAAAGGTTTATATACATTAGGAATGGAACATTGAGAAAGCACCACAACCCAGTCCAACCCAAAGTCCCAAGTCCGATATTAGCCCCTATGCCCGAAACCAGTCTATAAAGTCTCCTTCTGACTCATGAAGTCACGGGTCAGTGGTTGCAGAATCCTGGGGCTGGCAGGGATCTCCCCATGACTCCTCGCTTCCAGGGCTCACAGTCCATCAACAGCATCCAGTGGTGGTAGAAGCAACCCAACACTGGCAGGGATCTCCATGTGGCTTCTCCAGCTTCAGAGGTCCAGTTCCATCAGGGTAAAGCTGTGAGACTTTTCCTCCTGCTCTTCCAGCTCCTGGGATGCTTCCGTCTTTTCCTGTCCGTAGTTCATCATCTCAGAGACTGGCTCTCAACTACTGGAGAGATGGTCTCTCATCTCCACGAGGGAAATACTGCGAGACTTCCCAGAAGTCTCAGGAGAAAGCCATGCTCACACAGAGGCCTCATTGGCTACTTGATGGCTATCTCCAGATAAACGGGCTAGACTCCACCCCTAGAGTTTTAAACATGAAATTAGCATCAAGCACATGACCGCCACACCTTCTTTCCCTTCACCCTCCAACTATCCTCTTCCATCTCCTACTTCTGGTGCTAGTTTATCTCCATTTATCACTGTCCTCTTCTCCCACCTCGTCTCACCTTCTCCCAAGTTTATTAAGGTTTCAATAAGGAATTGCTGGTTGACACTGATGATTCAATGTTCATCTTCCTGAAGCATGGAAGGTCAGAGTCTGGAGACGTTCATGGAGCAGTTCTCTGCTTGTGGGGTGTGTGTGTGCATGTCTCCTGGAGCCAGATTGTATGCCACAGCAACTCATAACAATACTGCAAGACTGATTTGTTCACAACTTCTCACAGTTTGGTGGAAAGAACCAATGGTTTGATCACAGGCCATGTCAGTCTTCTAATATATCTTAGAGCCTCAGTTTCCTCCAAAGTATAGGTGATGCTAAAAATATAGCTCCTTAACCCATTGATTATAGGATGTTGCCTTGAGAAATCAGCAGTGATGGTGAACATGCCCCCAATAGTACTGTGACCTTTACTTCTTCAGTGATACTGCTCTTAACAAGAATTAACACACAAAAATCCAGATGCCATCAAGCCCACTCTGACTTGTGTGTGTCAGAGTAGCACCATATCCATTGGATTTTCATTTTCTGACGTGGCAGAAGGCTTTTCTTCTGAGGCACCAACCTTTTGTTGATGCACTCAAACCTGCAACCTGTCAGTTAGAAGTTGATTATTCTAATTATTTGTACTACCCACGGGCTTCTCAATGGCTGCCATGGTAGTTACATAATTTGGTGTCAATTTGGGACTTGAGAGGATTAAGAGTGAAGAGGCGGGTTCTAGCCTGTCATTCTACTGATAGCCAAGAAGGCCTCTGTGTGGGCTTGGCCTTCTGAGAACTCTGGAACTTCTGAATTTCCTCTTTGGAGGTGAGAGAGACCCTCTCTGCTCACTTCCTTGGAGACTCTACTGACAAGGCTGGCTCCCTGTGAGACATCCTTGAGGAGAAGCCATATGGGCCTACCCTGATGTAGCCAGAACCTGGACTTGGAGAAGCCGTGTAGAGACCCCTACTAGTGCCGAGAGGCTTACAACACCATTGGATGCAGAAGGCTTCCAGCCTGCTGACCTGTGATCTTTCTGTATTTGTTGCCATTGTATGTGTTTTGAGAATCTGAGGAGGACTTTAAAGATTGGAATTGGACATATGGGCTAACATTGGACTTATGAACTTGATCTGGACTGGGCTGGAGTGTTTTCTCAATATTCAATTGCCATTGTATATGAAAATCTCTCTTATACACATATGAGTCTCCCTGGATTTGTTTCTCTTGTCTACCCAGACTAACACAGCTCCCACTACTCCCACTATAAAGTACCATGGAATGACTGAATACTGGAGGTATTATTGCCTAAGTGGTTCTTAGAATTGAGGATGGCGAGAATTTATCTCACGTACTTTGGACATGTCATCAGGAGAGACCAAAATCCAAACAGAACTCCCTGTCCACTGTGTCAATTTTGACTCATCGTGACGATCTAAAACCGAGTCAAACCATCACTCTGCATTTCCAAGACTGTGAATCTTCATGTGAGCAAAATTCCTCCCCTTTTTCTTATGGAGCAACTGGCGAATTTTTACTGCTTACCTTGTGGATAGCAGGCCAACCCCTAACCACTCTGTCATCAGTGCTCCATTGGTGGAGACCAGTTTGTGGGAAAATGCATCATGCTTAGAAAAGTAGAAGGTCAAGACTCTCAATGAAAATGATGGTGGCATTGCTTACAACACTGGACTCAGGTGTGACCTTGGTAGTGAGGACTAAGCAGTGTTTGATTCTGTTCTATAGAAGGTAACCGTGAGTGGGAACTCGCTGGATTGCACCTTAAAGCAAAGCCTTAACTAAACCAATGATGTGAACTTAATTTATTTCTGTTCGTGTGCCATGTGGGGTTTTAAGTGCTCAGTTCAATATGGTAAACACTGGAAATGTGGCTATCTACATAACGTTGAAGTTAAAATTAAACTTCTATTAAGAACTGTCTTTCCAGTCACCTGAGCTGTACATGTCTAGTGTCAACAGCTACACGTGTGTTTTATGGTTTCTGTATCAGGCAGCATAGACACTAGGACATCCTCATAATCAGAGAAAGTTCTAGAGGATATTGCGGGTCTAAAGTTTTAAAGGATGGACTTACAACTTGCTTGGATACAGTACAATATCCCATGGCTGCCTCAGTGGGCTCAGACAGAGGAACAGTGGTAAGGATAGTGCAGGACCTCAGAGTGTTTTGTTCTGCTGCATGTAGGGTCGCTATGGGTCAAAGCTGACTTGATGACACCCCTAACAACAACACATGCAGCAGTGCATACAGGTGTGCTTCCAGCAAGAGGTCTCTACCTGAGGATATTGTTGTCATTGGCAGTCAAGTCAGCCACAATTCGTGGTGACTCAATGCACAGAGTAGGAAGCCAGGTGGCCTAGGGGTTATGCACTGTACTACCGCTAACAGTTAGATCAGCAGGGGGAAACCACCAGCAGTTCCGTGGGAGAAAGTGAGACTTTTCACTCCCACAGAGAGTTACAGTCTTGGAAACCCACAGGGGCAGTTCTGCTCTGTCCTATAGGGACGCCATAAGTAAAAGTTGACTCGATGGCAGTGAGTGGTTCTTATTGTCCAATGTATGAAGGAGCGAAATGATGCCTGCTCCCAAACCATCCTGTGTGGGGTGGTCTGTTGAACCATCTGTGCCCATGGTTGTGTGTGCTGTCCAGACAATCCCGACTCAGAGTCGCCCCCTATAGGACAGAGGAGAATATCCCAAAGGGTTTCCTAGGCTGCAGTCTTGATGGGAGCGGATCCCCAGGCCTTTTCTCCTGCAAAGACACTGATGAGTTTGAACTGCCAACCTCTCCAGCAGCGGCCCAGCTTAGCCTCTGCCTTACCAGGACTCCTTTCCTCAAGTCCCTTTTCTCCAGTTGAAGTTCAATTGCTCTCTGAGCAATGAAGAGCTCATGCAATTAAAAAAAAGAGATGGATTTTCTGCAGCTCAGTTCACGAAATGAAGCAATGCATTGTTCTATTCACCATAAAATTTGGTCTTGAGCTTTGTTCAGGGGAACTCATTTAAATCTGATTTACTGTGACTTGGAATTTCAGTCTGAGGATGAGATTAATGAGCTGCTTTTGGTTACATCATCTTCGTGGATTGTCAGATGCAGCCTACATTACAGTCACTAAGGACAGGTCAGTTCCATTCCCTTGTTAAAATAATGGAATGCTTGCTGTTTCCAAGTAACTTAGCAGATAACACAGCAGATTGATCCCACGAGGCAGGTCTTTGGCATTGCTTATGCACTGACTCAGCCAGCTTGAATGATTGTTCAGAGGGGAGGTTTCATATTGTGGAGAAGTTCTTTCTATAGGTGAATCTAAGGAGATCCAAGATGAATTATGCTTATGCCATGAACCTCAGTTGCAGAGATATTTTCGTTTGCTTCATGCTTATTACCTGTTTTTGGATTATAACAATATGAGTAATTGGTCATGAAGTGGCTAGAAATATCATTTCAGATTGCATTCTGTATCTTTGGTGACAACACACAATATTTCATGCTTCCTACTTAGCTAAAAGATATCAACATAAAACTACTGACCTTTATATTTCTGTTCTGTAGCAGAAAATTAAATTCTATTAGAAGATAGACACTAAAGCAGCTGATGACTCTCATTTCATGTTACCGAGTTTAGGTGCAGAAAGGGCAGGTGAGGGCTGTGGAGAAAGCAGGGTTCAGGAGAAGCCATCTTGGTGCTTCTGAGGAGGAAATAGGATCAGTGGCAAGTCCTGCTGAGATAACTGCTCCAAGAGGGCCAGGATGACAAATAAGGGAAGCAGGTTGCTAAGGTTGATGGTTTGAGTCTACCTTCATGGTACCTCAGCAGAAAGGCCTGGTGATCTGCTTCTGAAAAATCAACCACCGAGAACCTTCTAAGAAGCAATTCATCTCTTACACCCACTGGGTCACCACAAGTCAGAATTGACTCCACAGAGACTGGATAAGCAGATGGTTGAACAAACTATGGGAGGAGAGGCAGACAGAGAAACCTAGATAAGGGACTATTAGGAAAGCCTTGACTCATAGGGAGTAAAAAGCAAATGGAGAAAGATCAATGCAACTCATGGTAGGAGTTTTGCTTTCATGTTGTCATGTGCCATGGCTTCGCTTATGACTCATAGCGACCTCAGGCCCAGCAGAAGAAATCACCCCGTCTGTGCCAACTTCATAACGGTGGCCATCTTTGCGCCCCTTGTTGCAGCCACTGTGCCAATCCCTCTGGTGGACAGTCTTCCTCCTTTTCGACGAGCCTTCAGATTTACCAAGCAGGATGTCGTTTTCCAGGGTCGGGTCTCTCCTGTACTCTCCTATCTGTGTGATACTAGGTCTGGCCATCCTCACTTCTAGGGAGCATTCGGGTGTTTGTCTCCCTACAAAGAGCTGTTTGCTTTTCTGGCGATCTACAGTACTCTCCATGATCTTCACCCACATCAGAAGTTAAATGTATCAATTCTCCTTTCTTCTTCCTTAGTCACTGTCCAACATTTGCATGTGTTGGAGGCATTTGAGTACTTTCGGCCTGGAAGCTACATGCTTGCTTTTCACTTCAAAGAGGTCTCGTGTGGCAGACTTGCCCAGAGCTGTACATCTTCCGATTTTCTGATGACTGTTTCCATCAGCGTTGATTATGCATCCAAACAAAAGGAAACCCTTATCTCCTTCAACCTGTTCTCCACTGACCATGATGCTGTCTATTGGCTCTGCTCTGAGGATTTGGGTTTTCTTTGCACCAAGTTGCAGTTGACCGTGAGGACAGCAGCCCTTGATCTTCATCCATAAGTGCTTCACGTCCTCCACACTTCGGCAAGTAACATGGTGTCATCTGCATTTGCACACGGGGTTCAGACAGAGAAACCTAGAGAAGGGAATACTAGAAAAGACTTGGCTAATATTGAGTAAAATGCAAATGGAGAGAGATCAATGCAACTCATGATGGAAGTCTTGCTTTCATGTTGTCAGGTGCCATGGCATTGCTTATGACTCATAGCCCAGCAGAAGAAATCACCCCATCTGTGCCTTCCTCGAAGGGTGCTACAGCAAAGTGTGTGAAGAAAGAAGGTGATGCCTGGCTATCCATTGGAACAGTGGCTGGGTCTTAAAGGCTTGTCTTGAGACAAGCAGCCATCTAAGTGAGGTTTCAAATAAGTCAACACAGAAGAAAACCACCAGCCTGTGTGATCCGAACAAAATGATAACAAAATCCAAATGTGATGAAGAGAAGGGTATCAGATCTTAAATTGTGAGTACTCAATTTATAGAAGGCTATGGAGGACAGTAGGAGCCCAAAGGTCATCTACATGGTATCCATGAAGTCTCTGACAAATCCCCTCTGGCTATAGGCAAGTGATGAGAACAGCTTTACTATCAGACAGAGATTTTTGTAAAGTCAATGATGGTGGATGGAACTATCATCAAAATATAATATTATATAATATAACATAACAGAATATAAAATATAATACTTGATCAGCTGACCACCCTTTTGACCCAATGTGGCCTATGTATTTCTTGCTTATTCCAGGACAGAAATATCTCCTCTGGCTTTTAAAATATTGTTAGTAGCTTTTCATTCTTACTTTTCCTTTTGATCTTTAAGGATATCATTTTCATTTTTTGTTTTCATTTAATTTTTTTTATTATTTCAGTTAGGTTTCCATTTTATGCAGGACAGAGGAGTGGATACACAAAGACAATAATTGATGCAATGGTTTATCATTGATGGGGGAGGGGAGGGGAGTGGGGATATTGAGTGGAATTGGGAGTAAACAATGGATGCGATGCAGGAGTAGGGAGGGAGCTTTAGAACTGAGAGTTGTGATGGATATACAGTTCTTTTTTAAAAGTAACTTAGCTATGGAAGTGTATGATATATGAATTCTATTTCTACTAAAACTCCTACAAAAGCTACTAACCAAACAAAGCAAACTTGACCAGTGAATACCCTGGATGAAGAGAATGAGTTTTTGCTTAGGGGGCATTGAGTTTAAGCTAATGTTAGTAGAATGCTTTGGAAAAGAATATCAATAGTGGTTGCTCAACATGGACTATGATCAATGGTATTGAATCATGCATGACGAAGCTGTTGAACCTGAGAATGCTTCGTTGTGTATATTTTTGTCACAATTAAAAAATTTTACACTAATAACACTGAGTACAAGGAAGAACACTGCCCTAAAATTGATTGTGGTGGTGATTGTATAACTCTTCTTGATATGATTGAACTGTTACAAAAAAATGAAAGAAGCCTTCCTCCAATCTTGATGCTCTATTTTTCTTCAGCTAGTCTAACTTCTCACTTTATTTTCTTAGCATAGAGATTGACTAAGTATGTTGAAAGAGTACAACCCTAATATACAACTTTCCTAATTTTAAATCATGCAGTAGTCCCTTGTTTTGTTTAAACAACTTCTGAAAACTATGGACAAGTTCTGCATGAACATAATGAACTACTCTGGAATTTCCATTCTTCTCAGTTTTATCCATAATTTGTTATGATCCATATTGCCTTTGCCTAACCAATAAAGCACAAGTAAACATCTTCCTGGAATCCTTGGCTTTCTGTGGAGATCCAGCTAGTGTCAGCAATGATTTCCCTTGTGTCCCATCTTCTGATTCTGGCTTGAATTTCTGTCAGCTCCCTGCCTACGTATCACTGCAAATATTTTCAGATTATATTAAGAAAAGGATACTTGCCTGTGATATTAGTGATATTGTTTCATAATTTTGACATTTTATTGGGTAATTCTTTTTGGAATAGGAACAGATGTGATCTCTTTCAGTGTGTTTGCCAGGTAGCTGTCTTCCATATTTCTTGGCATGGACTAGTGAGTTCTTACAGTACTACATCAATTTGTGAAGCATTTCAATTGGTGTTGCATCAATTCCTGGGGCCTGATTTTTCATTAATATCTTCAATGTTGCCTGGACAACATACACCAGTACCATTGGTTCTTGATAACATACCACCTCTTGAAGTGACTAACTACTGACCAGTTCTTTTTGGTACATCGACTCCACGTATTTCCTCTAAATCATCTTGATGTTCAATATTCTGTCCTTTGTTGTTGTCAGATGCCATTGATCCAGCTCTGAATCGTAGAGACTCTATATACAACACTGAAGCTCAGTACTTACATTTTCTCTTCATTGTTTTCAGTTTGAGACATGTTCTACATTTTAGCTTTCTAAATTCAGGTTTTTGTACATTACATCATGGGTTTTTTTCCTGTCTTCATGATGTTCCCTTTGAAATTTTCTTCTCAACTCTTTTAATCTATTAAAAAAATTATTTGAGCCACTCTACATTTGAAAGCACATGTCAGAGTCTCTTCTGGCATCCACCTGGGTCTTTTATTTATTTCCTGTCCTTTTAATGACTTTTTTAAAAATTCAAAGACCATTTAAGTGGAACTCTTATAAATCTTGTTACAAGCCATACATTGCTTATATCAGGCAAATTTGTACATATGTTGTCTAAATTCTTTTCCTAGTCATTTTCTTTCTAGTGAGCCTTTAGTATCAGCTTCTCTTCCCACCCTTAACCCCTTGATAGATTATAATTTTTATTATTTTCATAACTCAAACTGACTGCTATTTCCCTTCCCCCATGTTTTCTGTGGTTCTTCCCCCTGAAGAGGGGTGTATGGCTATATGCCCATCATTGTAATCAGTTTCCCCTTTCTCTCTTCCTCTCCCCATCTTCCTCCTATCCTTCTGATAGTGCTACTCCCACTCCTATCCTGGATTCTATATGTCATGAGCTCCCATCTCTTATCTGTATTGTGTAAATATTCAAGTCTAGACTGAATTGAGAAGCTGCACTGGGGTTATGGTAGTGAGGGGTGAGGAAGGCTCAAGGAACCAGAGGAGTATAGTGTGTTTCATCGATGCTTTACAGCACATCTCACCTGTTATTCTGTCATCAGCATTCAATGTGTCAAATGGGTTCGTGAGAAGTTCTTAAAATTCAGGTAAGATATACTCAAGTCTATCTTTTGTTTCAAGTGTACTTGTTTTCATTTTCTTCAGCTTCAGTTGAACTTTCTTTCTTCTTTTAAAAATCATTTTCTTGGGGGCTCATACAATTCTTATCACAATCCTTACATCCATCCATCCATTGTGTCAAGCATATTTGGACATTTTTTACCATCATCTCAAAACATTTTCTTTCTACTTGAACCTCTGGTATCTGCTCCTCATTTTTCCCCTCCCACCCTCATGAACCCCTGATAATTTATATATTTTTTATTATCTTACACTCACTGATGCCTCCCTTCACCCACTTTTCTGTTGTCCATCCCTCATGGACGGGGCTATATGTAGATCATTGTGATCGGTTCCCTCTTTCTTCCCACCATGAGCCGCTTACCCTCCTGGTATGACTACTTTCAATATTGGTCCTGAGGGGTTTGTTTGTCTGTCCTGGATTCCCTGTGTTTCTAGCTCTTATCTGTACCCATGTACATGCTCTGATCTGGCCAGATTTGTAAGGCAGAATTGGAGTTATGATAGTGGGGGTGAGGAAGCATTAAAGAACTCGAGGAAAGTTGTATGTTTCATCAGTGCTCTACTGCACCTTGACTGACTTGTTACCTTCCTGCGACCCTTCTATAAGGGGTAGTCCAGTTGCCTACAGATGGGCTTTGGGTCTCCACCCCGTACTCCCCCTCCTTCACAATGATGGGATATGTTGTCCTGGGTCTTTGGTGTCCAATACTTGATCCTATCAACACCTTGTGATCGTACCATAATATGTTCTTAAGAAGCCTTGGCGATATAGTGCTTTGTGTTTTAACCTACTAACTGCAAGATCAGCAGTTTGAATCTACCAGCCATACCACCAGAGAAAGATGAGGCTTTTTGCTCTTGGAAAGATTTATAGCATTGGAAACCCCAAAGAGTCGTTCTAATCTGTCCTTCAGTGTACCAGTGCCATAACCTCCAGCATCACAGCAGCATGCAAGCCACGAGAGCAAAAGACACTGTCATGCAAGTGCTGGGCAAATAATCTGAGAGGCTAGATTACCGGCAGAAGAACGTGACATCATGATGCAAAGACAACTCATTCACAACCTGTAATATGCAGATGACACGAACTTGCTTGCTGAAAGTAAAGAGGATTTGAAGCACTAAGGGATGAAAGTCTTACCATCATCTAAAAACATTTTCTTTCTACTGCCTTCGGTATGGTTTGCTTCTCAATGTAGAGGGCGAGGAGAATCCTCACAACTGGACCGATTGAGAAAATGGAGAAAAGATTGAAATGGTTCAGGATTTCGGTTTACTTGGATCTACGATTAAGTATCCTAGAAGCAGCAGTCAAGAAAACAAATATGGTGATGTATCAGTTAGGTGTTGACCTATGTGGTCAGCCGTTCAAAACCATGAGCAGCTCCACCGGAGAAAGGCTGAGCTTTCTATTCCCATAAACAGCATTGACTCCATGGCAGCAAGTTTGCTTTTTAGAAGGCATTGGGCAAATCTGTTGCAAAAGACTTACTTAGAGTGTTAAAGAGCAAAGATGTCACTTTAAGAACTAAGGCGCGTCTGACAAGCCATGGGATTTTAAATCACCCTTCTATGTCTGTGAAAACTGGACAATGAATAAGAAAGCTTGAAGAATCGTTGCATTTCAATTATGATGTCATCCAAGAATATCGAGTAAACCACGAACTACTAGAACTAGTAAATCTGTCATTGCAGAAATACAGACAGATGCTCTTTAGAAGCAAAAATGGCGAGACTTCTCTTATACTTTGGACATGACATCAGGAGGGACCAATTTCTAGGGACAATACATCATGCTTGGTAGATATGAGAGTCAGAAAGAATGAGAAAGGCTCTTGAGATGAATTAACCTTGTGGCTGCAGCAAAAGTCTTAAAGACAGTGAACATTGGATGCATGGGGTAGGAGCAGACAAGATTTCATTCTGCTGTATGTAGGCTTGCTGTGAGTCAGAACCCACTCCAAGACAGACCTCTTGGAGAGTTATGGGGTTTTCAGGAACAAGGATGTAAATTGATTGATCTAAAAGGATCATAGAAAGACTCTGCCACTTGGCTAAAGGATGGCAGTTGACTGCTAGCCAATTGGACTTAAAGATGGCTCACAGACTCAAAAAGATAAAATAAGTCCCCTGTGGAGAAAAATAATGATTCATATTTTTCCAGTTCTATTCCTCAATGAAGAACCAAAAAAGGTACTCTAGAAATAGGGTTCACAATTGATTTTGTTTCTGGGTTAATCAGACCTATAGAGATAAGAAGACATGGTCTGCTCAAACAAGTAAATTAATCGCTCAGGGTGTGCTACCAGGTGAACATCAGCTCTCCTAGGTAGTAGCCTGAATAATTTTCATTTGAAGAAATGGTTCAATTGAGATGAATTTCTTAGACTTAGCAAGACATATTACTCAAAAGGAAAATTTTGATGAAGGTAAAATTAGAACGACTATGCTAATCTCAAAGGGAAAAAAAAACTAAGTGAAATGCAATCTCAACAGATAACTTCAGTTATATCTATGAACTTCTTTAAATGAAATACTCCTCATGATGCAAGAGATCAGAAAACTATTAAAAACTAGTAAGATATGTGCTTTCTAGGACACGGTGCTTCTGAGAGATTTCTTTTAGTGAATAATAAAAAAGAACTATTTCAAATAGCAAAGCTCAGAGTATACTCTAATGAACACTAAAGTGTTCACCACCTAGATTATCCTTTGGAAAAGCAAATATGGAAAATTTTATGATCCAGACTCTTACTATTCCCATGGCTTTTACCATAGAGACAAATTCTATCTTGAAACTGAATATTGCTCCTTTCATGGCTTTTACACTTCCGCTACATATATAGTTGTTTGTATCCATAAGCAATATAAGCTACTGTTTTGTGCCTTTTTAAACATTATGCAGAAGAGAACACTAGAATTGTATTTTGCATGTACTTTTTTACATCCAACCTTATGTGGGGGAGTTTTCAGAAAAGTTCATAAAAAGTGAAATGAAAAAGTAATGGATATTTTCCATGAACCTTTCAAAACCCCTTTAAATATATTTAAGATTAATTTACATCTATCTATTTAATCTATATATTTCTATCCATAGTTCATTCATTTTCATTGCTATATCGTATAATCTGTATACATATACAATTCATTCACAACAAATAGTTATTGAATATGAGTCTAAGAACTTGGGATATAGCAAGGATCAAAACAAAAGTCTTGGAAGAATTTATAGTCTTAGTGGGCAATTAAAAGAAACATGTTTGAAGTAATGAATATAAAAAGACCCTAAGTATTCTAAGAAAGGAACATTTACAACAGATTAAGATATTTGGGGAACATAGATTGCTATTTCAAATCAGGTATTGAGTGTAGGTTGCTTTATTGCTTTGGCTAAAACCTCAAAACCATGCTTGTAGATAGAAGTTAGAGCAGAGTTTTTTTTTTCTTTAAATATTGACATTTGTTGTTGTTGTACAGAGTACAAGGTATAGCAGTATTTTATTAGCTAAGAGAATGACATTCCTCATCCAAGTAAATGTTTAACATGAGCATGGAATGGTGGCTCTAACAAACATTCTAGAAGTTCTTCAAAGAGAAAACATAATTAGGTTTGCCAACCTGCCCAAAGCATGAGAATCAATATCCTGTGTTCTTAAACAAAGCCTGTAATTTCCCTACTCCCTTGGGGGAAAAAAGCCAACTAATGACTAACCCATTTTTTAGAGTGACTAGAAGGGGTGTATAATCTCTCTTGCCTTGTAATAGCTTTTAAATCTTTGAAAGGACATATTAATTTAAATTCCATCATTCATGCAATAATTGCTGGTAATTGTTTTCCTTTCATAGTTATTTCCAGAACAATGAATAGAGGTCTAAATAATAATAATAATATTAAATAATAATAATAATAATGATGTACCCTGTAATAAAAGCTTTGGTGAGAACTTATTACTTATTGATGGTCTGTCACACACTTTTATCATTTCAATGATGAGAAAACTGAGACTTAGATATTAACTTGCCCAATAAGATAGCAGGCAATAGACAGGATTGGGATTCAAATTGATTTGACACCACATGCTGCTGTTGTTGTTAGGTTCCATTAAGTCAGTTCCGACTCATAACGACCCTTTGCTCAACAGAAGAAGACACTCCCTGGTCTTGTGTCATCCTCACAATTTTTCTTATGTTCCAACTCATTGTCAGAGCCCCTGTGCCGATCTCCTGACAAGGCCTTTCCTCTT
Organism: Nesogale talazaci; assembly: GCA_004026705.1. NCBI lineage: Eukaryota > Metazoa > Chordata > Mammalia > Afrosoricida > Tenrecidae > Nesogale > Nesogale talazaci. The sequence goes on from PVJH01004008.1 coordinate 26,180, forward strand.
TTCCCTCCCCTTTACCAAGCATGGAGTCCTTCTCCAGGGACTGCTCTTTCCTGCCAGCACGTCCCAGGTTATGTAAGACAAAGTCTCTATCATGAACTGCTTTGTTTATTACAGTACATTCTGAACCTACCCTGATGTCCATCATGAGGTAGACAGAAAAAACTGAAAGTGGAAGTTGGGGATTTGGAGAGAGGAGAAATATATATATATATATATATATATATATATATATATATATATATAATCATACAAGTTCATGTGAACAAGAGAATCAAAATGCAAAGCCATTGTTTTTCAGCGTATTCACCACCTAAGTCTATACACGCCTCAAGGTGGTGTTTCTTTCCATTTCACTCATCACTGAAGGATTCTGTGCTTATTGGGTCACACCATATCACAATGGAAGCTTTGGTATCCTCCAAGGATGTAAGGTGGGTGGAGTAAGGTGCCCCAAAGAAATTCTTGTAGAACAGTCTTTGTTACCCTTGAAAAATGGGCAGCTACGTGGTTATGATGGAAAAGAATTCCCCAGTGCAACTTTCCTGGACTTACTCACCAAAGCAGTTCTTCATTTTCGAGAAACTTTCCCCTACTAATCCCTCAGGATTGCCCTGTGTCATTTGAGAAAAAAAAAATCTATCTTGATGACAGTTTTAGAATTCCCAAGCACAATAACTATGACCTTCAGAGCTGACCTCTCTATCTTGAATTTAACTTGCGTGGTATATTCCCTCAGAAGTGACTGTTTGGATCAAGCCCTGTTCTTTTTTAAGGGACCTTAATGAACTTAGAGGCCAGAATAAGGATACGTCATCTCATGTGCTTTGGATATGTTGTCAGGAGAGAGAAATCCCAGTTTCTGATAAAGGATATCATGCTTGGTAAAGTAGAAAAGCACAAAACCACCAAATTCACTGCCTTCAAGCAGAAGATGGCTTACAGCAACCCTGTAGGACAGGATTGAACTGCCCCTGTAAGTTTCCAAGACTAGCTCTTTCTCTGTGGAATATTAGAGGGACAGGGAGAAATAGGAAGCCTCTTGACAAGACGAACTGACACAGTGGTTGCAACGATGAGCTCAGATACAGGAACCACTGTGAGTGTTTCACTCTATTTTACCCAAGGTCACTATGAATTGAAACCAACTTGCTGGTACCTAGCGACAATGAGTTTAAGATGTGAGAGAATATGAGGGGGCACCCAAAAATAACCGGATTTTTTCACATCTATGTATTTAATTTTTTACAAAACAACCTTCTTACTTTCAATGTACTCTCCATAACATTTAATACAGTTCTCAACTCTGTGACTCCATTCTAATTTTTCACACTCTACAGCATCTCCCTTCTTTTTTGCTTCACCAATTCTAAGTTGTCAAATGGCTGCCCTTTCATGTCCCTCTACATTCATGGCAACCAAAAGAAGTTGCAGTGAGGGAGGTCAGATGAGTAAGGAACATGGGGGCAAGAGAAGCATGCTGGTTTGTTTGTTTTTTCCCCCAAACCTGGCACACTGAGAGAACTCTATGAGCAGGTGCATTGTTTTGGTGGCAAAATCAGTCCCCCTTTTCGCCACAAATCAGGTCTTTTTGTCACACTGTTATACAATCTTTTTAGAAACTCTAAATAGAAAGTCTGATCAACAGTCTGACCTGGTGGAACAAACTCCAAATGCACTACCCATCAACATTATGTCCATTTGTGAAATTGACGGCTGTTCAGAACAAGGTTGGTCATTAATCCACACTTCATCTTTTTTGTAATGACAAAACCACTTGTACACTTCAGGTTGTCCTATAGCACTGTTGCTGTAAACTGTGTCCATAACAGTTTCTGTGGCAATGTTCCTGCACAGGAAACACAGTTTCACAGCTGCAAACTATTCTCTGAGATCAGCCATCACAAAAAACCCTGAAATTTCACCCAAACTGTTTCTAAGTAAAAATTCCCTGTGAGCAGGGAAAACCTTTCCAGGCAACACACTGGGTGCACTTACTCAGAGCAAGTTGCTTGATGCTTTTCTAGCAGGAAAAAATGTGTACTATAAAAGCTCTATCCTCAACCCAGAGCAATTCTTGTGCTTAGGGGTGTACCCCTTCATATTTCTTTAACCATCTACTGATCACAGAGACGTGCTTAAACATATTTTATTTGTAATAAACCCAAGCATGTAGCAAATGGAACTTCAGTAGAATTCTTTTTGATCCTCCTTAGTATTAAAAAAATTAAGCATATCCATTATGACTTCAAATAATTCAGATATCAAAAGAATGCCCACAGGCATAGAATTTGTGACCTAAACAATCATCCCGAGGAATTCAGAAAGAGTACTCTGTGAGTTTGAAGCTTAAATTTATGAAAGAAAATTAAAAGATATGTATATGAACTGGAAGAGAAGTGATGAGGATCCACTGACATTAGCGTTGTGCTAGAATTAATATTCATCTCTTAAGGTTGATGAATATCATGGCTCTCAGAGCCATGCAACAGATCTGAGAGAGGCAGCATTATACCAAGCAAGTAGCATCTCAGGCTCTCTGCAAGAGAAGATAAGGCAGTCTGACATTATTCAATTGTTTTCTTAGAAAAGCAGATTGCCTGGAATTCAGACCTGCATTCCTGGTTTGAGAGTCCAGTGTGTTTTTATTGATCATCCAACTAGAAAACTCTCAGGTGTGGTCTTGAGACCATTGAAAAGAACAATTTTCCTTGAGGTTTGACGGACTTAGTTCGGTGATAATTCCCTTTTGAGAAACAAACAAGGATTAACACTGCTTGCTAAGCTACCCATGTTAGGGTGATTCCAGAAATTTGATTTTTGAACATTTTTCCTCTGAATGGAAGCCTCTTGGGTGATAAAACTGGAAAACAACATTGTTTTACAGTGAAAATGTGTTTGGCAGTGCCTTTATATAAGAAGTTCAAATTTAGGGCAAAAAATAAAAGGAAAAGAAACACTCATTATGTAATCAGATCAAATTATTGGTTACTGAGAAGAATTCCTGGTTTGGATCCCATCTGTGAAATGAAGTAGATACTTGATCTTTTATGCTCTCTGTGCAATTTTCATCATGGTAATTCTTCTAAATATTTTAAACTTTCTGACCTTTCCCTGTGGCTTATTTTATTTAGATATCATTATGGAAGGTAGACAATAGTAAGTGTGAGAGCAAGTCTCACCCCTTCTAAGCTTTCACAGATTTAAAATGGATAAATGACCCAAGGAGAAAGGACCCACAGTTCCAGAAGGAGTTGGGGGGAAGAGGAAGCACAGGTGGGGAGTGGGGTGGGAAAGAGAGGTGAGCGTACAACTCCATAGGCAGGAGAACAATTGGGAATTAAAAGCAACAATGCTTTTAATTAGCAACATGATGGTCGTTCTAACCACCTGGAATTCTGTGATGCTCACTCTCCCAACATGATCACTGAAGACAAAATGGGTATACAAGCAAATGTAGTGAAGAAAGCTGATGGTGTCTGGGTATCAAAAGACATGGCATCTTGAATCTAAACAAGCAGACATCTAACAGAGAAGCAACATATTACATAGAAAAAGCACAGCAACCTGTGCAATTATGAGGTGTTGATGGAATCAGGTAGCAGGCACCAGAATACCCAAAAGAGAACAAAACAAAAACATATTGTTGACAATGATAAGGGTGGTCAGAGCAGAGACCCAAAACCCATCTGTAGACCATAGGACATCCCCTTACAAAAGGGTCATAAGAAAGGGATGAGTCACCCAGGGTGCAGCATCTTAGGATTTTCTAAAGAAACAAAACCAGGGAACTTATGCTTTTATATATAATATGTATATAACATATGGAATAAACAGTTAATTAATCTCTAGAACCGTACAAATGGCTCAGTGCAACTCACTTCCATGAGACAGTTAATACACTGGAAGTCCTTCAAGTCTTGAGCGCCACTGGGTTCAACTCAAGGAAGCAGACAGATTAATCTTCTGTAGAGCTATTAATGCTATCTGGCCACAGGCAGCAAACAGCAAGGCAAGTTAACAACAGTCCCCAGCTCAAGCAATGTCTACTCCAGTAGTGTGGGGAAGCAGGTCTTGAAGGACTCTCAAACTACAGCAACATAGTCCATGGGTTGGGTGTCTCACAGGTAGTGTAGCTTGCAAACAGAGAGAACAAGCTAAGGTGGTCACAGAAGAAAGGCAAGACTCCCCAAACCATTTGTCTCTCCACCCTTCAATTAATTCCACATGTGTTCTTTGGCCAGGTTGGCACAATGAATCTACCTCCACATGGAGTACAGTACCAATGGAGCACACAATATTCCTCCAGTTCCTTTTGTATTTTTTAAAAAAATCATCATTATAAGTAGTAGGAGTGGTAATACCAGGATGGTAGAGGAATGGTGGAATAGAAAGGGGGAACCAATTTCAGGGATCTACGTGTGGTCTCCTCTCTGGGGCATGGACAACAGGGAAGTGAGTGAAGGGACACATTGGACAGTGTACAGTATGGAAAAGTAATAACAATTTATAAATTACTAAGGGTGCATGGGAGGGGGGAAGGAAGGGAAATATAGGGAGCTGATACTGGGGTTCTAAGTGGAGGGAGGATGTTTTGAGAGTCATAATGGCAATAAGTGTGCAAATGTGGCCTGCATACAATTGATGTTTGTATGGATTGTGATGGGAGTTGTATGAGCCCCCAATAAGATGATTTATTAAAAAATGGGGGGAGAAGACTTTATACCAAGGGCTCAAGTGGAAGATATTTTGAAATGAATATGGCAATATGTGTACAAATCTGCTTGATACAAATGATGTATTGAATGTAATAAGAGCTGTAAGATCCTCCAATAAAATAATTGAAAAAAATCACATTGTGGGATCTTACAGCTCTTATAACATTCCACAAATCAAACATATTTGTACATATGTTGCCATTATTATTTCCAAAACATTTTCTCTTGAGCCCTTGGCATAAACTCCTCTTTTTTTCCCCTTCTCTCTTCCACCTTTCCACCCTCATGAATCCTTGATCACTTATATACTGTTTTTATTATTTTGTATGTTATACTGTCTGTTGTCTCCCCTCACCCACACTTCTATTATTTGTCCCCTTTTGAGAAGAGTCTATGTATCCAACTTTTTGATGGGTTCCCCCTTTCTCCCCCTCCCCCTCTCTCAGATCATCCCCCACCTCTCATGGTATCACTACTCCCATTACTGTTCCTGAGGGGTTTATTTCTCCTGAATTCCATGTGTCTAGAGCTCTTATCTGTACCAATGTGCTTTCTCTGGTATATTCAGATTTGTAAGGTAGAACTAGGTCATGGTAATTGGGGGCATTTGGGGGTGGGGTGGGGAAGCATTCAGGAACTAGAGGAATCATGTGTGCTTTGTCGGTACTGATTGAATCATCCATTTCCTATAACCCTTCTATGGGGGATATCCAATTGTCTACAGATGGGCTTTGGTTCTCTGCTCCAAACTCCTCCATTCACACCAATATAGATGTTTGTCTTAGATATTTTCATACCTGTTCCTATTGACACCTCAAGATCAGCCTGGTATTCTTCTTCCATGTGAACTTATTTACTTTCATGTTGGCTGGTTGCTTGTTTAACTTTGAGCTTTTAAGACTTCAAATGCTGTATCTTTTGATAACCGGGCATCATCCATTCTCTTCACCACATCTGCTTATGCACCTATTGTGTCTTCAGTGATCGTTTCATGAAGGTGAGTATCAAAGAGTGCCAGGTTATTAGAACCAAGTGTTCTTATGTTAAGGGAGGTCTTGCATAGAGGTCCAAAGCCTTTCTGCTCTCTTAATACTACATTTTTTAACACTACATTTATACATTGGTTTCATTCCCTTTCATTATGTATAAGTATATATATGTATATATACACATATTTATAGCTATACCTCTCTATATGGCTTTTGTCTTCTATTTCTCTCCTCCATTTCCTTTCACCTTCCTCCTTTCCTACATTGCATGCTCACTCTCCATTTGGCTCTCAGATACATCGCACTTGATTAAACCCCACCAGATATTATGCGCCCTTCTCCTCAAAAATTTTGGAATCTTGTTAGTCCCTAATCCCTGAGTTTTGGGGCTCCCCACTCCTCCTCCCTGTCCTCCTGAAACTCCTGGTCCTGTTATTTTCTCATTGAGATTGTTTGCCCTGCCTATATTATAGATGATAGATAGATAGATAGATAGATAGATAGATAGATAGATAGATAGATAGATAGATCACAGATAGATGGCAAAAGAAAAACAAGCAAAACCCAACAAAGCAAAACAAGAAGAAAAAAACCAAAACAATAAATAGTTCCAGTTCGGTCTGCTGACCCTTATGGATATTTTCTAACCAAGTCTGATGAGGTGCCAAACCCTGTCCCCAAGTCAGAAGTCTATTTTCAGCTTTCCTTGGGGACTTGGTTACTTTGCTCCCCTTGCTGCCCAGTTGCACTCTCTTTGTGCTTCACACCACCGTGCATGGGGCAGACTGGGCAAACTTTCTGCACAGTTCCTCAGGTCTTTGAGGCTTCCTCACCCCACACTATCAGTCCTGCCTTTCAGCTCTGGCTAGACGGGAACATGGACACTGGTACAGATAACAGCTAATGATACATGGAATCCAGGTCAGATAAACCCCTCAGAAATAGAAGTGGGAGTAGCCATGCCTGGAGGATTGGGGAAGATGGGAGAAGAGAGAAGGAGGGAATCTATTGTAATGATCAATGCATCCCCGCCCCCCTCCCTCAACCCCACTCCACCCTTCCATCCCCCTCAGGGGCTTGAACTACTGAAACGTGAGTGAAGGAAGACAGTGGTCAGTGTAAAATATAAGGTAATAATAATTTATAATTTATCAAGGGGTCATGGGGGTGGGAGGGTAGAGGAGGGTGGGAAAAAGGAGGAGCTGATACCATGGGCTTAAATAGAAAGTAAATGTTTAGAAAATTATGCTGGCAACATATGTACAAATATTGAAACAATTAACATATGTTATAAGAACTGTGAGAACTTCCAATAAAATGAGGTAAAAACAAACAAATAAATGAAACTGTTCTTTGCATGTTAATGAGTAGTTTTCTAGATTCCTGGCTCAACAAAGATGGGGGTAGGAGGTAAAGTAATAGGGCAAGGATTCCACTAAATTGTAACTTAGCTAATGGCACCATGGATATAAATATTTCTCTCTCTTCTTCCTTTCCTTTTCTTCTCCCAATAGTCCAGTCTTTATAATCTCAATACACATACTTCACGTCTTTCCAGTTAATGCAGTAGACAGTGCCTAGCATCACATTTGCTGGGTATGACCCATATATTGACTTAAAAATGTTTGAACCATATGGTCAAAATCACGACTTTTCTCTAGAAACATTTGGATGTGAAGTTTCTCATGAAAAACGCTTTGTGTTGATTTTCAGTAGCAATATCCAGAGACTTGAGTGAAAAGAACTCACCACTCAGGGTTCATAGCCCACCCTGGGCATCACTGTCTGAGTTTGGGGGGTGTCAAAAGTGCTCCCCTTCTGAGAGATTAATTCAACCCACACAAGCAACCTTAATGCATCTCTCATTATATTAACAACTGTGTCCTTTAAATATGCTGGCTTGTAACTCCTGGTATAAAGCAAATCGTTTCTTGCATTTTAATTTGTTCGTTCCCAGTGTATTTATTATCTCTTTGCTCTACATTCTGTACAATAGATCAATAGACAAGGTCTCTGACCTCAGACACTTGTAATAAGAGATAAATTATAACTCATGAAATAAATTATGGTAGATAACAAATCTTATGATGAAAAAATTAAGCAGGCTATGAAGACATTTCAATATCTACTGCCACAATGATGGGTGACATTTTCCTGGCAACTGGTCGTTTAATCTGACTTAGATCAATAAGATGTGAGTGGAAGCAACCTGTGTCATTTCCTGGTGGAAGTACTGATTTGCTGGTCCCAACTCTTCATTTCATTTTCACCTGTGTGTCATATGTGTCAACACATGTGAGAGGAACTATCATGTTATGGAGGAGAATTCACTGGGAGAATTACTCAGACCCTCCACAGGCTTACCTTATGTGGCCAATAAACATAAGTTACTGAGATTTGGTGTTTGTCATGACATCATAACTAGATTATCCTGTGGTTAGCAGCCCAACACATTACCCACTATGCCCATAACTAGACTATTCTGACTAGCAGCGTAGTGAGGAGTCAGGATGTGAGAAGTGATGTACAAAAATTATAGATTGGGTTGTCTGGGAATTCCTCTCTAACGCAGTGATTTTTGAGCAGAGACGTGAAAGAAATGACATACGGAGACTGTAATATGTAGAGGAATACCATCCCTTGAGATGGGAGCAGCAGAGAAGTGTGCATGTTCTCACAAAATAGATTTGGACAAAATGATTTTCAAGGTTGTGTTCCTTTCCCCAAAGATTTTATTTAAAAGAACAGACTAAAGCAAGTGGTATAATGAGTAATTAGTGCTAGTGTTTTGTTCCCCACTGAGAATTTTGGAATAGCTAACACCTACTTTCCATCTGCTCTCCGTCTATGTACAATCAGATACTGCAGAATCCATCAACACATTCACGTTGGTTCTCAGCAGCAACAGGGCCAGGCATCTTTCATCAGTGTGTTCAGATTTGAGCTTATTCCCAAAGGGCGTGGGGGGGGGAGGTGGAGTGTCAAAGAACATGCTCCAATATATTCTGCTTCCACGGGCCTGTGATGATTCTGTGCTAGAGAAACCTGTTAAGGAAATCAGCTCAAAGATAAAGACAATTTGATGTGTTTTTCAGCTGTTAATGTTTGTCATGGTTGTATGCAATTACTTTTCCCTCTCAAAGTGCCATAGTGATGATTAAGGGATACCAGAAGTATGCATTCTGGACTTTCCTATACATCAGTGCCGTCCAGCTACTCAGTATGTCTACCTAGTCTGCTTTGTCTCCGTTAAAGACTCAAAGTGTGTGTTTTCAATGTGTTCCTTGCCACATATACTTTAACTCATTGTGATGACCTAAGTGTGTTTGCATATTGTGGTGACTTAAATAGGAGTTGATGATAACAATGCTTACAATAAAAGGGATCTGTTCTATTTTGGTCTTCTATGACACTTTTCATTTCTCTTCCCAGTCTCTCACTTGTGAATGCTACATTGATCTTATTTTCATTCTGGGAACTCAATAATTGTATCTTCTCCCACCTCCTCACTGCACACCACTAAGTACAAGAACAGAAAAACTCATAGCGAGGGTAAAGAAGGGTGGAATGCCCCCGCCCACACACCCTTAGTGAGAATGGGGATTTGATACTATAATATTGTGTTCATTGATTCTCTCATTCTGTGTACTTAATAGATAGTCCAGAATTTTGAGTTAGAAAGTATTTGGGAAATCATAAGCAAAGAGAACAGCAATGAAGATGCTGTCGAATAGTCAACTGAAATGTTCACTATTCTTTATTGTTCTTGTTGTAAACGCAAAATTCAACCATTCACCTGAGTGGACACTATGCTTCTTGAAGCACACAATGTCAAGCTCTACAGGGCAATGTCCTGAGATCTTGTGAAGTCATTGGGAAAGCAGTGTTTACTTAGAACAAATTGAAAATGCATGACTGAAGTATACAGGGGCTTCAAAAAATTTGTGGGAAAATCCCACTACCTTTTCATTCCATTTTGCCACAAACTTTTTGAAGTCCCCTCATCTAAAGTGAGTGATTTTTGCATATGTTGCTAGGTGCCTGCAAGTCAACTCTGAGTCATAGTAACTCTACGTTCCACCGGATAGAGCACTGCCTCTTTCTGAGCCATTCTCCCCTCACAGTTGTGTTTCAGCCCATTGCTGCAGCCCCTGCGTCCCTGCATCACCTTCAGGATCTTCCTGCTGTTCAATAAGCCTGGACTTCACCAACTAGGGGGTCCTCTTTCTGGAACATCCCCAAAGGAAACAAGACAAAGCCTCCCTATCTTTGTTTCTAAAAAGCATTCAGGTTGTGATTTTCCCAAGAGAGATTTCTTTGCTCTTCTGGTGGTCCATGGTACTTTTCATAACTCCACAACACCGTAATTCAAAAAAATAAACTCTTATTCTTATCTTCCTTATTCATTGTCCGTTATTCAGAAGCACAGGAGGCAATTGAACATATTATGATCAGAAGCACCTTTATCCTCAGCATCACATATTTGCGCTTCAATACTGTAAAGAGGTCTGTGTAGAGGATTTGTCCAATGCAATATGTCAGTCATATGTTGACTGTTGCTTCCATAGGCCTTGAGTGTAGAATAAAGTTCAATGAAATACTTGATTCCTCTAGTTTTTTCCCTGTAGTCTACTTGTCCAGTTTTGAGGATTTTGGTTTTCTTTATATCAGTTAGTAATCCATACTGAAGGATGTAGTCTTTGATCGGTATCAGTGAGAGCTCTTTTCCTCCTTGTCTTTAGCATGCAAGGTTGTGGTATCTGCATGTCAGTTTGTTGAAGAGACTTACTTCAAACCTGATGCCACATTTTTCTTCACAGAGTCTAGTTTCTTATATTACTTGTTTAGCATACAGTTTGAATAAATATTGTGAAAGGACACAATACTGACGTTCTCCCCCTCCCCCCACCTGATTTTAAACCATTCTTTGTGGTTGAATAACTGCCTCTTACTTTATGGACTGGCCCTGCCTATGGACAATAAAGTGCTCCAGAATTCTTCTTCTTTGCCAAGCTGTCCAGAATTTATTATAATCCACACAGTTGAATCCCCTTGCATAATCAATAAAACACAAATGCCTTTCTCGTATTCACTGATTTCAGCCAAGATCGAGCTAACATCAGTAATTATATCCCTTGTTCAACATCCTTTTCTGAATCTGGCTTAAATTTCTGATATCTTTCCATGTACTGTTTCAATTAATTTGTAATTATTCTCAGCAAAATTTGAATTGCATGTGGTGATTGTGTGATCATCAATTGCAATTGATGATATTGATTAATAATTTCTATCTTTTGTTGGATCACCTTTCTTTCAGAGAGGTATACATTTGGATCTTTTCCAAACTGTGGGTCATGTAACTATCTTCCAATTTTCTTGGTATAGACTAGTGAGCATTTCTCAAGCTGAATCAATTGGATGAAATCAATTTCTGGAGTTTTGCTTTTTCCCAGTGTCATAAGTGGAGCTTAGACTTCTTCCATCCATACCACTGGTTCTAGATCATATGCTACATCTTGAAATGGTGAATGCTATCTTACTCTTTTTTGTGCAGTGATTGTATTCCTTCCATTTTATCTAGATGCTTCTATAGTCACTCAATATTTTGTTTATAGAATAAACAAATATTTTAATGTTTGCAACTCAAAGCTTGAAGTTTTTGGTCTGCTCTTTCTTCTTGAGATATGCTAGGTATATTCTTCTCTTTGGGGTCTTAACTCTAGGTTTTTGACTCTTTCAATATGATGCTTTGGGGAGGGGGTTGGTTTTCTTGAGCTGTCCCTTCAACTCCTTAACATTTTTATTTCTTTCATTATCTTTAACTACTCTGCATTCAAAAGCAAGTTTTTGAGTCTCTTCTGACATTACTCACATTGCTCTTGTCTTCTTTGGTAGCCTGTTTAGTGACCTTTTTCCTCGTCATGTTCTCCTCTGCTCTTGAATTATTATTGTTCAGTGTATTAGCTGAGTTTCTGTAGTGTAGCTCCCATTTCTAGGTATGTGTACCCCTGCTCTCTGGGACTTGATGACAAGGATATAACATGAATCCTGGAGTGCAGGGTGTGCGTGCCTGGAAAGAGAAAGTACACTACAGAAGGCCAGTCAATAGCAGAAGCCCCACTGGAAAGCCAATCCATGGTGGAAGGTCCACGATTCACCTAATAAAAACCTAGCTCTTCATTCTACCCAGTCCGTGGGTAGGCTGGAGGTCCTTGAGGGTTTCACGATAAAAATACCTCTCAAAGAGCTCACTAGTTCAGTTCAAACCTATTTTTTGACTCTGGTAGAAATGCTGTCCCACATTTGAATTCTTTCTTTTGAGCAGAACGAGAACTCGACAAAGGAGACTCGAAACCTTGATTTGCCGTCCAGAAGTCACTATGCTAGACTATGCTTGAGATGGTCTCTAAATTCAGGGAAGATATACTCAAGGTTGCACTTTGGTTCTTATGGACCCCCAATGACTACTGGATATGGATTTCATGTTGGAAGGCTAGCTAATATGAAACAGAATAATACTAAAATATCAGAAGTTGGCACTGATGGTTTTGTGTTTTAACATTGTGTAAATAATGAAATGTGGACTTTTCTCCATCTTTTCAGTTAGGTGACCTCGAATTTGACCACCCAGGTTGTCAACTAAATATATGAGAATTTATTTTTAAAATGCAAGTTCTCTGGATGAGGTGAAGATTCCAGTCAACTACACTGTTATTTGAATTAGGCTAATGAACTTGTTTTCCTTCTAATTCCTCACTAATATTAAGGAATACTATGAAACTTAGACTTTCAAGGATGAGAAGAAAATGGAGGCTGAGGCCAGGAAAGGCACATTGAATTATCAGAGGACAGAAAAATTGCACTGACCATCTCTAGTAAGAGATCTCAACCAACAAGGTAAATAATTGCAGAATAGGACATGGGAGGGAATAAAAACTACTTCTATTGACTTCATAATTTGGTTTACTATAGGACTATTTCTTGGATGTTTAAAAGAAGGGTTAATGGATGGAAACTTAGGTATGGAATGGGTTTAGGCATCCAGTGGTATCTGTCACAGCTAAATTCATGTTGACTCCCGATTGGATATGGGAATCTGATATGGGAATGTGTTGTTAGGTTTCACTGAGTCAGTTCTCACTCAGAGCAATACTGTGTACATCTTCACAATTTGTATGTTTGAGACCATAACAGTCACTGGGTCTGTCTGTCTCACTGACAATCTTCCTTTTCCTGGTTACTTTCCTACTTCACTGAGTATGATGCCCCTTTTCAGGATCTGATCTCTCCTGATAACATGCACAAAGGATATGAGACAAAGTCTTGTCATCTGTGCTTACAAAGAGCATCCTGGCGGTATTTCTTCCAAACAGGTGCGCTTATTCTTTTGGCAGTGCATAGTACTTTCAATTTTCTTCTCTCACACTGTAAATCAAAGGCATCAGTGCTTTTTGGGATAGATAAATGAGGAAGTTAGGTCTCGGGTTTTGCAATCTGTCCTATCACTGTACTGGCCTCATGGCAGTGGATTCAAAAGCATCAAAAGGTCAAGAAATGAAGATAATGAAGGGCACGTAGTGATGTGCACAGCAGTTAAAAAGCATTCACAAAACAGCGTGCTGGTTTGCAGAGCAGAGCAGATGCACATGATCTGAACTGAAACTCTGTTCAGAGATGGGAGGCGGGACCAAAACACCTTATCAGAAATCCTGACACAAGCTTCCCACTCTCTCATGGTTCACATTTCTTTCTCTGGCAAACAGCTTGGATATATTTAGAAACTGACAATAAGTCAAGTAACATATGGTGAAAACGATTCACATAAAGACCATAAATTGTTTAGGACAGGTATTTGACATTTTATAAGAGGAGAGACCTGCATGTTGAATTGCTTGTCATCCCTCTCCATCTATCCAGCGTCACCTTCACCTCCAATTCAGTATAGCTTAAGCCAGCCCATCATTTTCTACCTGTGCCAACTCATCCTGCAGAATTATTTGTTTCTTTAGTAATACCATCAACTTTTCTCGCTCAGCCTCTAAGAAGTTCCATTCAGCATCTCTTAATCTTCATTCAGCATCTCTGTTATCCTTACTCTCTCTTCTTTCTGAATGCTTTTGGTCCCTTCTGGGTGCATCTGTTTTGCCGATGCTTCTTATCCCTCTATGGTCCAATGTTGCTTCGCTTTTCTAAAGGCATTTTAACTTGGGTCCCTGACCTGCCAATTTCTTTGCTCAAAAATCTGCCCCAACTTTTTGCATGATGTTGATTGCTTTCTACTTTTATAAATATTAGAAAGTCTATACTCTACTAGTGTCATTTTTCCTTAAATATATGATAGACTTGTAAGAAATGTAAGAAAAAGATAGAAAATGATATTTTATATTCGTCTGTGATTTTACTGTTTTTGTTGTCATCATTTCTTTCTGAGGTTAGGTAGAGCAAGCAGTTTATGATTGATAGCTAATCTCAGAGTTGTTTGTTGGAACCCACCTAGTAGTACCACACAAGAAAGACCCAGCAAACTGCTTCCATAAAGTTACCTCCAAGAATACCCCTTGGAAATTGCCGGTCTATGTAACTCACTGCCACTGAATTGATTCCAATTCATAAGTCATAGTAGAGCTGCCCCCGGTGAGTTTCCAAGATCGTAAATCTTTACAGGAATAAGAAACCTACCTTTCTTTTGTTGAGCAGTGGGTGGTTTCAAACTGCTGACCTTGTGTTTAGAGCCCAATGGATTCAGCACTCTGCTGTCAGTTCTCCTACTAGAAAGAAACATAAGGTCTAACTCAAAGAAACTCACTGCCACAGAGTCAATTCTGACCCAGGGAGTTCCCGTAGGGCAGGGTAGAACTGCCTTTGTGGGTTTCCCAGTCTGGAACTCTTTACAAAAGGAGAAAGCCTCATCAGTCTCCCTTGGAGCACATGATGGTTGCAAGAACTGCTGACTTGTGGGTAGCAGCCCCACTAGTAACCACTATACCACCAGGGCTCCTAAATATAGAGTATATGTGTACCTCTATACAGTGTCTCCCAGCGCTTAAGACAAGACCTTTCAGCTTCCCTACATGGTTTGTTCTTTCAGAGTTACTGGATATCTAGGTGGATCCCCAAGTCTGTAAACACAAAAAGGCATTTCTAGAAGTACTGCCATCAGTTTCAGTATGAAACGAGGGCCCTCACAGAGGACTCCTCAGTATAAACTTTATTGTACAAACTCCCTGTAGTCAGTTCCTCACAAACTGAATCTCTGAACTGAATTTAAGGCTCCCAGAAATGCGGTTTTCAAATATCAAATGTTGTCATGCAAGAAAGTCTAAATTGAAGATTTACACAACTGTGGTTTGGGTGGTACTGTGAACTACACTGAGAACTCTAAAGGCAAAGTACCAGTAAAGCTGAGAGACTTAAACCAAAACCAAACCTTACAGAGCAATTCTACTCTGCACCATGTCACACATGGGATTGAAATGAGGGGGGGTCGAGTCAATGGTGGCTAATGACATTTCTTTCTGTGAATCCACATCTCTCTCTAGTGTCACAGCAGAGAAGGGGCCAGAATATTGGGGTCTTGCAGAGAGTTACCTACTGCAGAGACCCCAGAAGGGATGAGCAGAAACGATGTTCCTTTCCCCAAACTCACCCATCAACTCCCTGTGGGAGGGGTCATGGGGGTGCAGAGAGACCAAGAGTATCACTCTGCCTGCAGTTCTGCACATTGAAACCTAAGCGATGAGAACAAAATGTTTCCCTCCATTATTATCATATTCAGAACCCAATGTGCAGTCTTGAGGGTTTTTTGTAGATCTTTCCTTGTTTTCTACCTGGCCATTAATGCTCCTTCCATGAATATTTAGTTTATCTTATTTGTACCTTTCTCTATAAAATTCTGGGGTGAATTACTTATCCCAAATAAGGTTAAATATAAAGTGATCTAGTAATTGAAAACAGAATAGGCAAAGCCATCCTGATGATGAGAGAGTGTTTTTGTGTTGTTGGTTTTTTTTTAAGTACCCAGTCGACTCTCACCAGTGAAGGTGATAATGACTTTGCTCAAAATCTGAGGCGGTTCGCAACTGGCACCCTCATCTTTCATGTCTAAAGTCTCTCTGGAAGACCTCTTCACAACTGAATTTGGGGTACATCTAACAGCACCTCTTTGGTATCCCCGGATAGCTTTCCAAAAGAACGTTGCCTTTAAGTATGTCAAAGTAAACAAGGAATTAACATGACAGGAATGCATGGTGTAAACTGGAGAATATAATTCTTTGGGAAGGTTAATTTGAGATTTTCTCTGGGCAATGTTTTATAAAGCTATTAATTCAGAAATAAGTATTCCTCTTCACCTTATCCTTTGGCACTCACAAAAAATATACTTGCAAAGAAAGTTTAAAATAAAAAATATATGGGGTTGAGCCCCAGTGGCGTAAGTGGTTGAGTGCAGGACTGCGGCCACAGACTTGGCGGTTCAAATCCAGTAGCTGCTCTCAGGAGCAGCACTGGGTAGGTCCCACAATCACCAGAGGGCAGTGATGCCCTTTCCCCAAAAAACAAATAAAAAAATAAAATAAAAAAATCTATGATTTTACTCCTTGCATTGACAAGATTTTTCCAAACTGTTTGTTTTATAAATATTTTAGGAATTTCAAATACTAGGTATCATTTTTGTTTTTATACTTATGCGTGGTAAAACATAACCTCATGTTAAGACAAGGGTATTAAGAGTAAAGGGGTGGAATGTAGCCTGTCAATCAAACCGCAGCCTGATGATGCCTTCCTGGTGGGCATGGCCTTCTCATGAGGATTCTGGGAACTTCCTCTCCTCCCTAGAGGTAGACCACACTCTTGCTCTGCTTCAACTTGCTATTGAGGTGCCACACGCAGACAGTTGGTGGAGCCACACAGAGACCCTTGCCAGCATTGAAGTGCTTCCACTGCCACTGGATCCACAAGACGTATCACCCACTGGCCTGTGATCTTCCTGCATTTGTCATCATTGCATGACGCTGCGTGAGTCTGAAGAAGAATTCATAGACTAGTAATGGACACATGGGTTAATATCGGACATATGGACTTGATCTAGACTGAGCTGTGCTGTGTTCTTAATATACAATTGCTCTTTGATAGGAAGCTCTTTCCTATACATATATAAATGTCCCTGGATGTGATTCTCTAGTCAACCTGGATTAACGCATTATGTAAAGGCGGTTTTTTTGTGTGCAATTAAAAACTAATAAATTTTATTTTTGTACCATAAAGGTTATAGGTACAGTTGAACAAAGAGGAAAATGTAGTGGAAAACAAAAGAAGAAAATCATTGTCTCTAATCCTACCTATGTTCAATCATTTTAGGAAGTAACATGTTATCAAGAACTGATAATACTGAAGGAAAAAAAATCCAAGCATTTCCCAATGAAGGCATTGGAAAAACACAGGGTTCCAGGAATTGACAGAACATCACTTGAAACCTTTCAACAAACCATTGTGGGAGTGGAGATGCTCGCTTAGCAATGTAAAATATTTGGAAAACTTAGTGACCAACCTACTTGAAGAGATTTATATTTGTGCCCATTCCAAAGGAAGGTGATCTAACAGTTGGCAGATATGATTGAACAATCATATCACTAATAAAACATGCTAATAGTTCCCGACTATCAAAACATATAGTGCCTGGGATCTTAAAAGCTTGAAAGTAAACAAGCAACCATCCAGTTCAGAAGCAACAAACCCCACATGGATGGAAGAAGCACACCAGCCTGAATGACCACGAGGTGTCAAAGGGATCCAGTATCAGTCATCAAAGAAGTAAAAATTATATCATTATAAATGAGGGGGAGTATGGATGGGGGAACCAAAGTCCATCCATAGGTGAAGTGACATCCCTTTACAGAGGGGAGGAGATGAGTCAGTCAGGTACACTGTAGCAACAATGAAATATGCAACTTTCCTCTAGCTCTCAAATGCTTCCTCTCACCCACTGTCATCATCCCAATTCTACCTAACAAATCCAGCTACACTAGGGGATGTACACTGGAGTCGGAAACATGGGAGATTAAGGAAAGATGATCCCTTCAGGACTAATGGTGTGAGTGGTGATACCAGGAGGTGGAGGGCTGGTGGAATAGAAAGGGGGAACCAATTTCAGGGGTCTACATATAACCTCCTCTTTGGGGTATGGGGAACAGGGAAGTGAGTGAAGGGACACATTGGACAGTGTACAATATGAAAAATAATGATTTGTAAGTTATTAAGGGTTCATGGGAGTGGGGGAGTGGGGAGGGAGGGGAACTATGGGGAGCTGGTGCTGGGGACCTAAGTGGAGGGAGGATGTTTTGAGAGTGATGATGGCAACAAGGGTGCAAATGTGGTCTGCATACAATTGATGTATGTATTGAACATGATGGGGGTTGTATGAGCCCCTAATAAAATGAATTATAAAAAAAAAAGGAGGGGAAAGGAGGAGCTTATACCAAGGGCTCAAGTAGAAAATACTTGGAAATGAGGATGGCAACATGTGTACAAATGTGCTTGATGCAAATGATGTACTGAATGTTATAAGAGTTGTAAGAAACCCCAATAAAATCATTGGGAAAAACAAAATGTCAATAAAATGTTCCTGAGGATTTGAAAATGGTTGCAGCTGTACATTGACAGAAAGCTACCAGAAATTCCAGCGAGATTCAAAAGACCTGCAAGAACAATACGGGTGCTGACGTTAGACATGCACTGGATGAAAGTAGAGCTTACCAGAAAGATGTTTCCTTGTGTTTTATTGATTTTGCAAAGGCACTCAACTGTGTGGATGACAACAATGTATGAATATCATTGCAAAATATGGGAATTCCAGAAGAGTTCGTTGTGTTCATACACATTGGACCTATACATAGACCAAACCACAGTCTTTCCAACAGAACATGGGGATAGTGTGTAGTTTAACATCAGGAAAAGTGTATGTCAGGGCTGACTTTTTCCATCATACTTATTCGATGTGTACACTAAGCAAACAATCTGCGACATTAGACTACATGGAACACAGCCTCAGGATTGAAGGAAGGCCTATTAACTATCTGAGATACTCAGATGACACACCTTGTTTGCTGAAAGCACTTAATGATAGAGATCAAAGATGGCAGACTGCTGTGTGGATTGTCTCTCAATAGAAAGAAAGCCAAAATTCTCACAACTGGACCAATAAACAAAATCACAATAACCAGAGAAAAGATTGATATTTTCAAAGATTTCATTATGAACTATAATCAACTATCCCTGAAAGCATCAGTAAAAAAAAATCAAATGATGTATTAGTCAAATCTGCTACAACAACAACAACAAACTTCTTTAAAATGCTAGCAAACACATTACTCTGAATACTATAATGCACCCAACTCAAGCCATGGTATTTTCAATCACCTCATATGTATGCAAGAGCTGCACAATGTTGTTGGTAAAAGTAATGAATATGCCTTAGACTGTCAGAAGAACAAACAAATCTGTCTCAGACAAAGTATAGCCTGAGCTCTCCTTAGAAGAATGGGTGGCAAGAATTCATGTCATGTACTTTGTACAAGTTATCAGAAGAGGCCAGTTCCTGAAAAAGGACATTGTGCTTGGTAAATACCAAAAACAAAACAACACAAACCATGTCACTGTCACCAAGTCACTACCGACCCATACAGCTCTGTGGGACAGGAGACAGTGGTCCCTGTGAGTTTCTGAGTCTGGAACCTTTTTTCTTAATTTGTTTTAACCCTTTTATTGGCACTTCATCCATATATCATACAACTTAGTTCGACCATATCAAGAAGATTTGTATCACCTTTACTACAATCATTTTCAGAACATATTTTATCTTCCTTGTACTCATTGTTATTGATGCTTTTTTCAATTTTGCCAAAAAATATACACAACAAAACATTCTCCTACTCAACAATGTCTACATGTATAATTCAGAACCATCGATTATATTCTTTGTGTTGGACAACCGTTATTGAGACCCCTCTCCAAACTGTTCTGCCACCATTAATATGAACTCGATGCTGCCTCAGCAAACACTCTGTCCCCACCCATGGTGACAATAGGTCAGCCTTGGTTTCTTTTACTTTCCTTGTTTTTTGGTTTTAAATCTGTTTTGTTGATATAATATTCACATATCATACCCTTCTGTAGAGAGACCACTTCTAAGAGGAGTTGTATAGACAGCATTGCAATCAGCTGTATTCCTTCTGCATCCAGTGATCACTCCCTACCTTCCCTTCTGAACAACCTCACTGTAACTCTGTATGGGAGGAGAAGGCCTTATTTTTCCCCACACTGCCCAGCAGGAGGATTTTCAGACCGCCTCATAACGAGTCCACCGGCCGGGTAAGTTGGGCTCATAAAGAGTCCACCAACAGGGTAAGTCCAGCACCAGGAAATGAAGCTCCTCAAAGAGATGAACAGACACCGTGGCGGTAACAATGGTCTCCGTGGAGCAACGGTCGGAAGAATGTCACAGGAACGGGCTGTGCTTCCTTCTGCTGCACGTGGGGTCGCCAGCTTGATGCTGCTGCACGATGCCAACAGAGATTGTAAATATCTTAAATTGAGCAAACTGAAAGCCTTCTTTTCTTCCTCTGAAAATGTAGTAAATTGATTTAAAATTTTTTTTGTTTTCAACAATATTCCCCAGGACCCAACCGTGGCAGCCACCTTACTGGGGTTCTGGTTGGTTCACACACCCTGTGTCATCTATCGATCTCTACTGTGGGGCAGCATTTACCTCGATGGTTCGTCGCAGGGAAAGAAAGCTGTCACGCGGGTTAGACACACTGGCCTACCACTTATGTGAGCTTTTTAGAATCCCTTCCATGTGGTTGGGTGTGGCTGCTCACCTTTGGCCTACAACAGTATGGACTAGCATGGAGGCTGTTCGTCGAAGGCACGTTGTCTCCGTAAGAGTGTGCCCCACATTGACTTCAGGGCCATGTCCGTGGAAGCAGATCTTGTGCTCTCACAAGTAACCTTGATCATGGGGAGAATCAATGAGTCCTGGCTTCCCAGGCCTTTTTGGGAAAGCCACTGCTGTGCTTGTGCTCCTGGCACTTGGGAGTGCACAGCAGGGCCGAGTGCCAAGAATATAAACAGACAGAACAATATGTTCGGCATTTAGGAAATGCAGCTGGATCTCGCAAATGTATATGATGGAAATGGCTCTGTGGCCAGAGTAATCTCCTTTGCTCATTTACCCACTGAGTCACGCTGGGCTGAGCTGGAGGTCTGAAGCTCACACAACATTCCAGCCCCATGTGCTTTGGGATCTCTGCTAATTGGCCGGGTCGGGAGGAGGCTTTGCATGGATTCAGCTGTTTCTCTTGAGTCTCTCATGACGTCATAGGTGATTTAAGGTACAGGATCATGTCATCTAAACAACTGTCTGATATCAGACCCAAACAGCACACCCCCTGTCGCCAGAAGAGTGTGTGTAATAAAGAGACACCTCACAGATGGTCAAAATGCAGCTGTAAATTGACTCCTCGACGGTGGTGCAAAATTTGATAAGCACATCATGCAGACACAATTCTCTTTCGGTAAAGAAAATGTGTTGTGTCTTCTGCAGGAATCCAATTTCCCCTTGTTAAGAAAAATAAGTTGTCACCATTCAGCTGATCAACTCCGGGTCAATCAGGCTCAATTTGTTGCTGCCCTATAGCGAGAAAGACTTGAATTCTCCAGGACTGGAATCCACAGCACGTAGCCAAGTGCAATAAACTACAGTCCTAGGGGGACAGATCACAGTGCTCTGGGTATGCAATTGAGAAAACTCCATACTTAGAATCAATGGCATTTTTACTGCACAGCAATTTGGGGAAATCACATCAGCCTGCCTATTGACTAGAAAGTATCCCCTGGTAACCATGGCAAGTTGTTTTACTCTCTCATCTCGGAATAAAACAATCAGTCCTGTTTTGGGACAGGCTTATCATATATCTGGATGGGGCTGAGGGAACAAAATGCATTGCATCTCCTTCACCTTATTACATCAAACATCCCTCTGCACCAACCTGAACTCTTGGGGAACAGGAAGACTTGTGTATCTCTTTGGTCCCAAGAACGTCCACTCCAGTTGATGTTCTTCATGTCTGATTTTTCCCCCCCAACCTCACTGAATGTTTCTCTCTCTCTCATGCTGGGGTAGTGTGTGTGGTTCAAGGGAGACAATACTGAGTAGAGACCTTCAAAGTCCCCTTCTGTCTCGTAGTCCATCTGCCCCTGCCTGGAGAAGCCTTGGGGACACCGTGATTTAAGTGGTCAGTTGCTAAGTGAAAGGTCAGTGGTACAGACCCACCAACTGCTCTTCTGGAGGAAAGCAATCTGCTCTAATAAAAATTGACAGCCTGAGAAACCCCGTGGAGCAGTTCTGCTCTGTGCCATGAGCCAGGAATGGTCTTGACAGCAGTGGTTTTATGATGATATAAAATACACTTCAACCCTGGATCCAAAGTTCTCCCATCCTACAATGAGTTCTTCCTGTCTGTGCCTCCTAGAAATTGAGGGAGGAGTCATTGAATCATGGGGCTTTTGAGTTTCCTGAGATGAGGCTCTGGATCTGTAGAGGCTCCTACTCTCAGGCATGTCAGTGCTCTGTTTCTGTACACTGCTGGGCCTGGGGCAGGGTCTGGAGGGAGGAGATGGTTTGGAAACACGGTTTAATAGAAGAGTGAGGAGGGGAAGATGGTCCAGCACGATCTCTTCTCTGTAACTCATACTGATACCCTGGCAGATAGGATCTCTGGAGACAAAATGTGGATACACCACTTCGGTTGGCTGCTCGGGACATGTGGAAGTTAGCGACCCATAGAGGACTTGGAGAAGCCACTAGCAGGGCTGAGGCACACACAATACAGGAGGAGGACCCACTATTATCAGGACCCTCCCTAACATCTGGATGACTGGATGCCCTAGGGAAATCACTGGGTACCTGCATCTTTCAGAGGGAACACCTTGAAAGGAACCTTGAGGCTTGTGGACAGGGGAGGACAGAAGCGTGACACACTGAGTAGTCACAATTGTCATGGATGCTGTTGATTTGTAGGGGGAGGTGAGACCCTTGTAGGGGTTTTTCAAGAAAAACTAATTCCTGGAAAAGGACACACACACACACACACACACACACACACACACAAGCCCTGAGCTGTTCTTATCCTGAATTGTGACCTGTTTTAACTTCCTTAATAAACCCCATTGTTGTAGGTCTTGTCTGTGATTTCTGTGTAGCTATTGCAATGAATGCATTGAATGCCAAAGCTAAGTAGAAAGTACTGGAAGGTTGGGGGTGGGGGGACATGTCCGGCAGACACCTCATCGGAATTGGACATGAGCTGGTATTGGGTCTGATTTTCCTCCTTCCCGGCTTCCTCAGAGGCACCCGCCCTGTTGCAGTCACACCAGGACAGGCGTTCCTGCACACAGCAATGGAAGCAATACTAAGATCATTCAGGGGCACCCTGGGTACCGCAGGAAGACAACCTGCTCTGACACCACTCTCACTCTGTTTCAGCCCACAGCTGCAGCCTTGATAGCCACCCATCCATCTCTTCCAATGGCTGTTGCTGCCGCTGCCTTTTCGACTTGCCAAGCATGATTTTTCCCCCAGGGTCTGGTCTGTACAAACAACATGCCCAAAGACTATGAGAGACTCTCACCATCCCCTCTTCCCAAGAGCGTTCTAGTTGTACTTTTTCCAAGATGTCTTGATCTTTTGGCAGTTAGGGTGCAAGGAGCAGGAGCGAGGGGTGAGCGCTCTCACATCTCGCCATCCCGAGAGCCAGAGATCGCTGGCCATGATTTTAAATTCCTCAAGAAGCTCATTTTCCATTGGCTGAAAAAGGGGTTCCGGGCTTCTTCGTTCACATGTTCAGGGGATGTGTTGATAACAAGCGAGAAAGAAGAAAAAAAGGAGGGTGGCTCTTGGGGGATGGTGGTGTGTGGAGGGGTGTTACCCCTGCCCCTCCCTCACCTACTGGGGAAAGGAGGAAAGTTAAAAATGAGACAGCGACTCAGCCTCACAGACAATGAGTCACTCCAGGACTGAACGGAGAGGGACTTCGTTACCTGAAGAATTCTTAAAAAAAAAAAAAGAAAGAAAGAAAGAAAAAGGCTGGGTCAAAGTCCCAACCCTGTAGTGACCCAGCAAAAGGATTCCTGGTGAGGAAGGGAGTCATCAAAACTCTGACAGCACCCAGCCCTGGTGAGGAATGATGGTGGAGAATTCCCATTAAAGGACATTTGAAACCACAGTTCTTATCTACCCTCCCTCCCCTTTTCTCAGCTGGGGACATCAGCCGATCTGCCTGCCCCCATCTTATCTGCTGTGGGGAGGCGGGCTGTGTTCCCAGGTCAAATTTGGGCAGGGTGGAGGGATTAGGTTCCTGCACCCAGCTGATGAGAAAACAGCCGCTTCAAAGCCTCCTGGTCTGCCAACTTTCTCAGAAAGAACCACGCCCAGACAAATCATTGCTAAATTCTCCCTACAGTTTGAGAGCACCTGAAAAAAAAAAACAACAACCAGAATTGTTATTATTTTTTAAAGCCCACATGTGAGGATCAAATAACGGTTATCCTGCACTCTGGAAGACTGCCTGGCAGGGTTTGAGGAATGACGGAGGACAGGGAAACAGTTGACTCTTTTTCTTCGTTAATATGCAGCCACAATAGCCCTGTCCGTTGAGAGGCTTCTTTTCACAGCCATGTAATGGCTGCTTTTTCCAACACGAATTTCCTGTTACTATTTCTGTTCCCTGTGGGATTTATTAAAGAGAAGAAGAGTATAATTTCCTAGTTATTGTGTGGTTGCCAGACAGACCATCTAAAAATCCAAAGGAAAAATTTGCTTAGATTTATTACATCTGCCTGGACTCAAGACACCTACATTTAAAAATGGGAGGCTTGAGAAAAGCATGAGCATATCCATTCAATTTCTGGGAATGTCTGTGAGATTCCAGAAGGATTTTAAGGACTAAGAGGTTCCTTTGTGTCCTGCACTCGAGCCGTTCATGGTCTTGGCTGTTCATCACATGATTGGAGGTTGATGTCCAGCCCGGAGGCCTAATTTGAGGCTTAGAATGTGAAGAACATATATAGGAATTTGTAGTCTACGAATTATATTCTCTGCAGATTTTCCAATCTGGAACAACTGAAAGCACACAAGAAATACTAGCAGAAATACACACCACATTTTGCATCTATTATTTGCAGAGATAAGATTACAGTGATTTTCCTTTTTTCCTTCTTTGACTTGCAATCTTCATTTCTTACCCGGTGCAGGTGTTACTTTTACAAGATGTGCACGCTCACCTTCATTTTAGGATTATGTTGTGCCTTAATGACATGTTGTTTACAACTCAAAAGTCACTGTCATTGAGTTGGTCGGGACCCATACTGACCCAATAGGACAGGGTAGAATTGCCTCCGTGAGATCCTGAGACAAGAACTCTTTATGGAAGTAGAAAGTCTTGTCTTTCTCCCAAGGAGTGGCTAGGAGCTTTGAACTGCTAACCCTGTGGTTAGCAGCCCCAGAGCCCTATATGTCCCTTTTGATTCTCATGTTTTAAGTAAGGAAAATTAGAGTCTACTCAATGCAAACTCACTGCCATCGAGTCAATGCTGATTCACAGGGATGGCCCCAACCCCCCACCCCACCCCTGCCCCGGGTGGGTTTCCAAGACTATAGTGGTTTGCAGGAATAGAAAGCCCGGTCCTTCTCCCGAGAGGAGCTGCCAATTTCACTTCCTAATGTGATCTTGTAAGCATGGTGTCACCTCGGAATCAGGGAGCATGGTCTTTGTGTCCTATTATGTTTTGACCAGAACATACACATTCCAACGATTTTTTCAAGAACTCTTCCTTCTGCCTGTTGGCACCAGACTCCGGCCCTAACACCATAGTAGTATATGGTTGATGCAGAAATTCTGGCTGAAATGATATGTGGAAAGCCTTGGAAAATGTGTTGCAGAGATTCACACACGGCCCTGTTTTTATCAATAGAACACAGGCAGTGGATGTCCAGTAGATAATGATGATTAAAAGAAAAGAAAGATCAGGCACTTTATTTTCTACATGGCCCTTTCATGGTAATAGGTATAATGAAATTCTTTCTGAAAGAAAAGGAAAAGAATTACTAAGGCTGAATCTGTTTAAGAGATGCTTGCCTCTCAGGAAGAAAGGTGGTGTGGGAACTGAAAATTTGCTTGTATCTTGAAATCTATTGTCTATTCCCTGTATTATTAGTCCAAGATAGCAGGAGGCCTGAGATTCCAGAGGGAAGTAGTCCTACTGAAAGATACATCCCAGGTCACAGCTGCTAAGTGACAAACACCTGAAGACATGCTTTCAGAGGGAATCCCTGGGGGATACAAATAATCTGCTCAATGACTAAATGAAAGATTGGGGGTTCAAATCCCTCTCCCAAGCATCTTGCAAGAAAGGCCTGACAATCTACTCACCCAAACCCAGCCATCAAAAATCCTGTGGAGCAGATCAGAGACCCACACGGGACATTGTGAGAGTGCATTAACTCGGGGCCCACTGGTACTGCCAAAATGAAAGCACGATGAAAAGAGAGGAATGCAAATCTGAGACAGTCAGTAGAGCGAGACACTGTCACTGTCAGTTCCACAAAATGTCTCTCGTTTTCTTCTAGGACAAAGGTTGCATTGTGCTTCCATGTTCCCAGACGCCAGCCTTGTTGATGTGACTTACACAGACCAAAGAAATGTGACCGAATATGAACTAGGAGGCTTCTGGCTCCTGGGCAGAAAACCATGAGTCAACACATTACTTCCCAGTTCTTTCTTCCTGGCTTGTTACTGACCCTGGGGATCCTTGATGGAACTATTACATGTCTTGGAAACCCAAATTTAATCTCCATTTGAAACCACCTCCATCATTCTTAGATGTATCTAGGTTGATAGAGGTCAAAGATATGTGGTGTTATTATATTGCCAAGGGCGCTTGATCTCTGAATTGTTGTCGTGTGTTGAGTTGGTTCCAGCTCATAAGGACTCTGTGTGTAACAGAATGAAACACTGCCCTGTGCCATCCTCACAGTAATGTGAACCCATTGTTGGGCCCAGTTTGAACCCATGGTTGCAGTGCTTGGGTTCATTCATCTCATTGAGGGTCTTCCTCTTTGGGGCTGACTTTCTTTACCTGGGATTGGCCCCCTAAGTCTGTGAAAGTAAGTATTGGTATCTTTGTTTCTAGGAAGCATTCTGGGTGTACTTCTTTTAAGTCAGATTTTTTTTATACTTCTGGCAGTGTAGGTGCTTCTAGCCTTCTTCACCAGCACCACAATTCAAATGCATCAATGTTCCAGTCTTTGTTATTCACTGTCCAACTTTTATATGCACGTGAACTGGGTGGTAGTTACATAATCTGGTGTCAAGTTGGGACTTGATAGGATTAAGAGTGAAGGGGTGGAGTCCAGTCTGTCAATTGGTTTCTAGCCAAGGAGGCATGTGGCCTTCTCCTGAGGATTCTGGGAATTTCTGGATTTCCTCCTATGACGAGGAGAAGTCTCTCTCTTGGAGACTTTTTATTAACAACACTCACTCCCTGATAGATGCTCTACCGACAAGACACACTGCACTACACTGATAGACCCTGTGCCTAGGAACTGGAGAAGTCACATAGAGCCCCCTGCCAGTGCTGAGGTGGCTTCGACACCACTGGATCCAAACACTTTCGACCCATTGGCCTGTGGTCCTACATGCAGCATCATTCCATGTGTTTCATGAGTCTGAAGAAGACATTATAGATTGGTATTGGACATAAGGGTTAATATTAGACTTATGGGCTTTGACTGGACTGTGTTAGGATGTTTTTGTAATGCACAATTACCCTTTATATAAAAATCTTTCTTTTTGGGGGGGGGGGGCATCACTGCCCTCTGGTGGAAGTAGGAGGCCCAGCCTTACTCCTGGAGAGCTGCTACTGGATTTGAACCGCCAATTCAGTGGGCCGCCGTCCTGCATTCAACCACTACGCCACCGGGGCTTGCCTAAAACTCTTTCTTATATACATATGAGTTTCTATGAATTTGTTTATCTAGTCTACCAAGACTAACACAAAGTAATTTAAAACACCATAGCTTGGATCAGGTACACTGCAATTCCTAAATTTATGCCTTTGCTCTTAAACATTGTAAAGAGATCTTGTGTCCAGTGTCGTAAGTCTATTGCTTTCTTAACCGACACTACATGAGCATTGATTGTAGATCCAACGAAAATTAACTGCTTGACCATTTCAGTGGTTTTTCTCTTCATTACAATGCTGCCTTTTGAGCCAGTTGTGAGGATTCTGATTGTCTTTACCTTGAGTTGCAATTGATACTGAAGGCCACAGTCCTGGCTCTTCATCAGCACGGGCTTCAGGTCCTCCTCCTCCCATCCCAGATGCTAGGTTGAGTTAATCTGCACATTGCAGTTTGTTAATAAACCATCCTCCAAGTCTGATGCAGTGTTCTCTTTCACAGAGCCCAGTTTCTCGCATTATTTGCACAGCATACAGCTGGAATACATATGGTAAAAGGATACAACCTCGACACACATGATTTTATACCAGCCAGTATGCATTTGTGCCATTTGAATGACTGCTTCTTGGTCTGTGTGCAGGTTCTACAGGAGCACAAGTAAGTGTCCTGAAATTCCCATTATTCTCAATGCTAGCGACAGGGTGCTACAAAGCCACACAGTTTAATGCCTTTGCATGGGCAACAAAGCACAACTAAACATCTTTCTGGTGTTCTCTGTTTTCAGCTAAGACCCATCTGTTGTCAGTAATGACAACCGACCTTGGAATCCTTCTTGGATTTCTGGCAGCTCCTAGTTAATGACTGCTGCGGCCATTTTAAAGTCATCTTCCACACAATTTTACTTGCCTATGATATTAACTATTTCATTAGATGATTTCTATAGTCTGTTGGGTCACCTTTCTTTTGAATAGACACAAATAAAGACCTCTTCCAATGAATTGGACAGGTATCTATCTCTCAAATTTCTTGGTATAAACAAGTGAGTGCTTCCAGTGCTTTATCAGCTTGTTGAAACATTTCCATTTGTATTCCATCAATTCTTCATAGAGTAGTCCACAAACATCAAGGCTAAGAATTTCCTTATTCTCTTTGTAGTTTTCTCTCCTCAGTCTTTATACTGCTACCTAGTACACAAAGTCCTAGGATGTATCAAACTCTAGCGCTTGTGAACTCATAATTTCTTTTGTCCTAGATGTCCTGGTTTCCCCCCTTTTTTTTCAAGTACTGAAATTTGCTAGTTATTTACATATTGCCTCCCTTCTCCTTTTATCATGGTTAATGCCTATGCACTCAGCTGTTAGCCAGAGAAGTGCTTCAAAAGAAAGGTTTGATAATCTGAGATAACCATGAAAATCACATGGAACATAGATCTGCACTGGAAAGCATGGGATCACTGTAGCGGTCATGTACTTATGTTAATTTCATGATTGAGATGTAGGGATGGTGTCTAGCCTATTAATTTGGAGATGACCATTGAGTAGTCAGTGAGGCTTCTATGTGGGCATGGCTTTCTCCTGATACATCTGGGAAATCTCCCGATATTTCCCTCTTGAAGATGAGAAGCTATCTCTCCAGTTGTTGGGAGTCGGTCTCAGAGATGATTAATAACGGACAAGACAAGATGGCAGTGTCTGAGGAGCTGGAGAAGCCACACAGCTTGGCTATAATAGAGCCAGACCTCTGAAGCTGGACAGCCCACATGAAGACCCTTGCCAGCGATGAGTTGCTTCTGCCACCACTGGATGCTGTTGATGAACCCTGATCCCTGGAAGCGAGGAGCCATGAGGAGACTCCTGCCAGTGCTGGGATTCTGCACCCACCGACCTGTGACTTCATGAGTCAGAAGGAGACATTATAGACTGGTATCGGGCATATGGGCTAATATCAGACTTAAGACTTTGAACTGGACTGAGTTGGGATGCTGTCTCAGTGTTCCGTTCCTTTTGTATATAAACCCTTTCCTTATATCCATATGCGTGTCTATAAATGTGTTCCTCTAGTCTACCTGGACTAACACTCTCACCATGTGTTAGGATTGACGTGTGTTTTGGCAATTGGCAATTGATTTGTGTTTTGGGAGTCTGAGATTCCTATCATAGGACTGGCAATCTGAAAGCTATATTTTCCAGACTCCTTTATTGGATCTTTTTAGGTTCAGTCCTGCCAGCTGGTTGCCGGTACGAGAGAAGGGAAAGGTCTCCTCTGTTTTTATCACCTGTCTGGTTGGTGTTGCCACAGGGCTGCAGGTTGTCCTGCCAGTCATAGTTGGCTTTACTGAAGTGACCAGATTTTAAGCGGGACACCATTGATGGGGCCTGGGGGGGGGGGGGAATCCTTGATTAAAAATTTAGTCTACATGGAGCAACAAAAATTTTCACAGAATGCAAAGATAATATTGTAATATATTTATTTTAATTTTAAAACATCGCGGGACGTTGTTAAAAAGCGGGATGTCTGGTGGTCACTTTACTTGAAACATCAGATTCAGCATCTGGTCTTTCAGGACTGCCACCATCGGTGGCATCACATTCCCTCAAAGAGCCAACTCTCAGGGGTTTGGGGCCATTTCCGTGAGGCCCGTCCCCTGGGACCTGCTAATCCCGGTGGTGCCCTCTTAGTTGCACGGCTGTGGAGAGTGTCTTCTTGTTGTTATTGTTTAGAGGATTACCTTGGATCCTCTTTTCTCTCTGCAGACTCTGGCACCTGGAGAGCCGTTTCCTAAATTAAGCCTGCTGAAATACTCACTGAGATTTAGGATTTCCTCTGACTATTGCTTTGAAGAGAGTCTTCCTTTTCTTAATCTTGATATTTTTCTCTTCGAAGGGATTCCTCTATTTACTGATGTTTGTCTCCAAGACATGGTCAGAAAGGGTTTAAGCAGTACACACTTTAGAAGTTCACTGGTTCTTTTTATTTTCTACCCAATCAAGTCCTCACTCCCTGATCACCCCCCCCCCCCCCCCACACACACACACAACATCACAGATGGAGCAAGGAGAAAATGCTTACTCTTGCCCCCCCCCCAAAAAAAATGCTATCTAACTTCACATCAGAAGGAGCTGAATAGAGTAGGGCAGGGGGAGGGTTGGGATGTGGAGCAAAACTCAAAATCACAAGAGATACCATGCTTATTGATCAGAGATTGGTGGGACCCTGAGACTATCACCCTCAGTAACTCTTCAAGTGGGGGAACTGAGCCCACCCCTTTCATAAGGAGAAATCATAACAAGGGATGTGGCCCATGGAGAGGCTTGCAATGGATCTGTTGAAACAAAGTGTGTATGTGAGCTGTTGACTATAAAATGATGCCCTGTTCTACACATTTTCCCATTATTCCTAATAAACCATTTTTTTAAAATCTTTGACAAAATATTGTTTTTTCTTTGCTTCCAGAGGCAGCCTTGTCTCCTTTTCTGCTGAACTCTGCTCAAATTGCATATTCATGGGCAACATCAATATTGTTATTGTCTTAAACCATTCACATTTGGGTCAACTGGTTAATACACTGGGTGAACACACTAAGGTAACACAGTTGGGTTTGGGTCAGTTTGCCTGGGCCAGGTTTCTCAGTGGTTTGACAGCTGAGGCCTAAGAATCCCCCACAATGAAACAGAACACAATGCTGTCAACTCCCAGAAGGAAACTTCTGTGTGAGTAGTCAGTTCATACAGTGGTCCTCAAGCTGTGGGTTGTGACCCTTTTGGGGGTTAAGCAACCCTTTCACAGGGGTCACCTAAGACCATCAGAAAGAACATAAATATTTCACAATATTTAAGTACATATTGTTTTGTGATTAATCACTAAAATATGATTTAATTATGTTCAAATTGTTACATTGAAAATACATCCTGTGTATCAGATATTTACATTATGATTCATAACAGTAGCAAAATGACAGTTATGATGTAGCAATGATAATAATTTTATGATTGGGGTCAACACAACATGAGGAACTATGTTAAATGGTCACAGCTTTACAAACGTTGAAAACCACTGGTCTAGTAGTTGAAAGAAAATTAGAGTCAAATGTAACGCCTTTACTCTCTGATGCAATGGAAAGATTTCCTCAAGGATGTGGCCTATTTCCTATAGAAGAAGATACTGTGGAAAAGCTTGTTTGCTTCTTCTTGAGTCGGGATCCTTCATCTGACTTATCAACTCTGGTTCTCAGGATTTATGCTAATGGCTTGTCTTATAGCCTGCAAATCCCAGGAGTCATCATTGGCCTTCCATCTGACCTACCAACCATGGATTCATTCACCCCAAACCTGGCCTACTGACCTTGGATCTATCTGCCTCTGAAACCTGTGGTGAGCCTGCCTTAACCCTCAAAGTGACATGTACCAAAAGAAGCCTCCGGTTAAGTGGTTATCAACCTTCCTCATGCCGTGACCCTTGAATACAGTTAGTTCCTCTTGTTGTGGTGATTTCCCAACCATAAAATTATTTTTATTGCTACTTCATAATTATAATTTTGCTACTGTTATGAATCAGGTGATTCCTGTGAAAGGGTCATTTGATGCCCCCCCCCCACCAAAGGGATTGCGACCCACAGGTTGAGAACGTCTGTTCCTGTTGAACATCCAACCCACAGACTTGAACCCAGACTGGACTTAAGCATACTTTGACTGTTGTGTGGACCATTTTCTCACTAAATCTCTCTTTCTCTCTCTCACTATCTTTGCTTCTCTAGAGAACCCAGTCTAACACCCACTTACATTGACTCATAACAGTCTTTTGCCGTAGAGTTGATTCTGACTCATATCAATCCTTTAGCACAGAGCAGAACAATCTCATAGGGTTTCCTAGCCCCAACAACTTACTTTCAAAATATGGCAGCCATTGAAAGTCATGTGGAATGCAGATCAACTCTGAAACACAAGCGGTCATCACTCTGTGATGGAATTATCTCAAGGGTGATTGGTTTGTTTGGAATTCTGAGATTTTTATCATGGGACTGGAATTCTGAAAACTGTGCTCTTCCAGATTTCTTTGCTGACTTTATGGAAACAGACTGTCACCTTTCTCCTGCACATTAACTTTCAGCAAGCAGCCTAGTGCTTAACCCCTGTACCACCACACCAATACTGTAATACTTATGTGTATATTGGCTAAAGGAGCCCCCTTCCTTTTTTTGATATGTCTTGACTTTTAAAGTTAAAAGTGAGAACTCTCATTAATGTGAATCAAATTAGACTTTAGAAATTCTTGAAAAACCTAGAGCATGTTGACTGTCACATTGAACTGGAAAATCTGCAGTTAATTCTTTCTGAAGGTGCCTTGCTTGCATATGCTGCTAAAATTCAAGTTTCCATTTTTTTCTTATCCTGAATGTTCAAGCAGCTGAGCACTTTTTCCCTCCTATTAAAGTTGATTTAAATACACAAGCTTATATAGGTTATATGGGATTTAGTGCCACGGTTGCTTGAACCAGAGAAACTCAAGATGAATGATCTGTGTTAACTCCTGTGCATCCGTATGTGTATTTATGAAGCTGAAAATCAAGTCTGAAATTTTATGTGCCCCTTAAAAGATGAAAATCTTCAGAGGAAAGCATACTCCTGTCTCTATAAATACTGCGCCAATAGCCTGTGCATCATCTAATAACAACAGTAAATATTCCCCAGTCAAAAACAATGATGAGTTTACAATTGATTTTGACTGAATAACTGCGGGATGCAACAAAGCCAGAATTATGATGTAGTGCAATATGCAAAGGCAATTTGCAGTCAATTTGAATGGCCGACTTGACCCTCCAAATGGTTGCAAAGACAGTATTTTTTGGAACTGAAAGACTAAATTACAGCAAATAAAAGATTTGTTGAGAAAGACAGGCTCGAATTAAGATAATGTAGAAATGGTATAAATAATCTCAAGTGCTGTAGCACAATAGATAAATGGTGTATATATATATGCCTATGTACATGCACATAAATATTTTAAATTTAATAGTTGCATGAGGAACAAATGGAAGTATAAATGAAGGTAACTAAAAATTCAATAACTAAGAACATAAATGAGCTTCATTTCATAGAGGAAAATTAATTCCCTTTCCAAAGAAGTGTGGAATAATTTCATAAAGTCATTAAAAATGATAATATGCTAGAGTGGTGGGTTAATTGCACAATAATTCTTTTTAGCTCATTGGAAGCCCCCTTGAAGAGTTCAAAGGGTGCTGCACCCAATACAGGAGAAGGGTTCTGTCTGAGGTCCCTAATGATGAGCAAGATACTTGGGTTTGGTAAAGCACATTGGAAAAAAAGGCATTGGAAGTGGATTATGGATGGAGCCACTGACAGCAGAATCAGAGAGGAGTAGATTTCATGTGTGATGGGAAACCAGGCAGGGAACCAATTCCCGCAGAATGCTCAGGCTGCTTCCCTGATTCAGGATTGCTCCTGCTTTCCCAGGTAGAAATAAAGGCTCTGAAGAATTCACTGTATGTTAGGAGCCTATGTTGGGGCAATCTTCTTAAAGGCTAGCTATTTTCAACAGCAACACAAAACTATTTTAAAAATCAAGAAGGGACCATTGTGACTCCTAGAGACCCTTTAGGTCTTATTGTGACCCTCTAGGCCATACCTTTAGGCCTTACCTCTCTCCAGCACAGTGGCAGAGGATGTGTCAGAACCCATCCTGATGTATGCTCCTTTCCTGGACTGAAAAATGGAAAATCTATCACTGAGAGTAGAGTAATATTTTGTATTTATTTTCTTTTACTCACTTAGTCTATAAAGTGCACATATTATAATCCTATATAATAATTTAGTGAACGTTCACATGGGCCAAATTCATGAATCCAACACCCAGACCAAGTTAAGGAAACCTTTATCTCTCCCTGAATGTCCCTTTCCCTCTTTCCAGTGAAGAGTCCTAAAAGATAACTTCCAGTACCATACCTGAAATTTACTTTTTATTCGAACACAAAGAGCATTTGAAATACTTATAATAAAAGTGAATATTTACCTATATACCAGTAATCATTGATGATATATGAGGAAGAGTTTAAAAGAAAAGTTACTATCATGGGTCCTGTCAATACATGCTTGGGTTTATTCCAAATGAAGCATGATCAAACATGTCTCTGTGCTCAGTAGATGGCAGGAGAGAAGTTCTCTTAGCAATATAATTTTTTCATTTTAATAAGGAGTGTCTTTCAAAACAAGACCCAATTAAAAGGGCGGGTCCTGAGAGGTTCTCCCGAACCAGTTACATTCAAG